>PVIJ01013881.1:0-43258 GCA_004024925.1 Scalopus aquaticus
AGAGGGGTGGGGGTGGGGGGGTCTTTGTAGTAATCAACTAGTGGCCTTCCTGTTACTTTCCTAATCATTGATAAGAAGAGAACAGGGTATAGCTGTTATTTCCTCCAACTGATAAGATGCAATCACTGAGTGTTCTTTTGTAGTCACTGATAGGTGGTTGAGTCAGTCTGCTTTTCACATGGAAGATTCAATATGGCAGAAACAAGAGGGAAACTTCCCTCATAGTGAAGGAAGTAAAAGAAAAGATAAACAGCTGGGACTATATCAAACTAAGAAGCTTCTGTATAGCAAAAGAGACAATAATCAAAACAAACTGACACCCTACTAATTGGGAGAAGATCTTTGCACACAATACAACCGATAAAGGACTGATAACAAAAATCTAC
Source organism: Scalopus aquaticus (assembly GCA_004024925.1). Taxonomy (NCBI): domain Eukaryota; kingdom Metazoa; phylum Chordata; class Mammalia; order Eulipotyphla; family Talpidae; genus Scalopus; species Scalopus aquaticus. The sequence continues at coordinate 387 of PVIJ01013881.1, forward strand.
AAAGAGCTCACACAACTCAACAAAAACAAAGTCAACAATCCAGTCAAAAAATGGGCAGAAGAGTTAAAAAGACACTTCTCCAAAGAAGAAAAGCAAATGGCCAACAGGTATATGAAAAAATGTTCAAAATCACTTATAATCAGGGAAATGCAAATTAAAACCACAATGCGATACCACCTCATGCCAGTGAGAATGGCGCACATTAAAAAACAGGTAACAACAAATGTTGGCGAGGATGTTGAGAAAAAGGAACTCTTCTACACTGCTGGTGGGAATGCAAATTGATCCAACCACTATGGAAAGCTGTATGGCGTTTCCTCAAACTCCTAGAAATGGAGCTTCCATATGACCTGGCAATACCACTTTTGGGAATCCACCCAAAGGACACAAAAACACTAATCCAAAAGGATACATGCACCCGCATGTTTGTAATAGCTAAGATGCCCAAAAGTAGATGACTGGATCAAGAAGATGTGGTACATATACACAATGGAATACTATTCAGCATTCAAAAAAGACAAACACATGCAATTTGCAGCAACATGGATGGATCTAGAAGGGATCATGATCAGTGAAATAAGGCAGAAAGAAAGAGAAAAATATCGAATATTTTCACTTATAACAGGAATATAGGGGAGCCAAATAAGAATGCGACATTCTACAGGGAAGAAGGGGAGGGTAAGGGCTCAAGAAGGGGGAAGAGGGGAGCACGGGGTACTATGGTGATGGCTCCACAGGTAAACAGGTGGTGGGTAACCTATGGGGAACACACAATAATGTAAAAGATATGAATAACAAAAATAAATAAAATATTTATTTAAAAAAACATTATTCTATCCTGTATTAAGAGAAAATTATTTTACAAGAATGTTATATATTTTAGAGAGATGCTATCATGTTTGTTGGTATGTATCCTTTTTTAAAATTCTAGTCTCTCTGTGTATATTCTTCCCTTTTATTGTCCCACATTTCTACACAGAATGGCATTTAAAAATATCTTCTGTGGAAAGGAAAGAATGGGTTAAATAAAGTAAAAACATTGGGCTAGAAAAAAAAATCTGTTTGTCCAACAGGAAGATTTTTGTGAGATGGTTCTGCATTTGTCAGTCAAGAGTAAATCTGACCCTGCCGTCTAGAAGTATTCACTCCTGTGGTGGAAGTGGTGAGCCAACTTAAAGCTGATATTTGTCCTTGGACAGTTTATACCCAGCTCATTGTTTTACCACATGCTTCTGCTTCACAATCCTGGTGCTCTAAAATAAGATTATCCTCTACTTTCTTCCCAAAGGTTAGGGGTAATTCATCCCTGATCACCTTCTGAAGATGTAGCACCTCTTTAAGGGTACTTTTATTTCATTCCTGGAAGATTCCTAGAACAGTGACTCTAGTGAGCTATGGAAAAGGCTCTTCATTCTGGTCTCATATTTTCTAATCTTGTCACCATCTGGCTGTTTCAACTACTGCTGACCCATGAGAGCAAGCTCTTGGCTAAGAAGAGCTACTCTACTGGCAGCTCCTCTGATGCACTGATTTCAACAATTTATGGCCTATAATTTGCATCCATCCTCACCTGTTCCTTCCAATTAGATATATGACATCACATTCTGGGTCATTTGGGCCCTCCAATTCTGATTCCTCACCCCAGTCATTGAATAGCCCTGAGGAGGGGAAATTCATTTCCTTTCTTACACACAGCACAAAGTAGACCACAAGAGGACTTTAACCAAGATTGCTGAAATTTGCAGTCCTGGGAACAACACTCAGCTTAAAATTTGCTCTGAACATAATTACTTATAATTACTAACTTGCTAAAAAATTTTATCAGGGTATCTGCCTGCCCAGCTCTTATAGTATTTCCCTCTTCTACTGGAGGGCAAGCTCAGTCTTCACAATCTGAATCTCAGGAGACTTACACATCTCACTTCTGACAGGTTTTCTCTTATGCCTCTGAGAAGCTCAAGAGTTCTTGTCTTGTCCAGGAACTTGATATAGTCTTGAGAAATTTCCCCAACTTTCCCATGTCCATTATTACCTTTCACTACAAATGTGTAGAGTGAATTTTATTCACCAGAAAATCAGCCATATATTTTATAGTATATTTATCAAAACTGAGTTTTTGAATCTTAAATTATGTAATTCATTATATCTGAATCAAGATTAGAGTTGTGTCAAGTCCAAAGTACATGCCCATTTCATTACATAGATTTTGACTATAGCGTATGGTATAACTAAGTTTAGGACTTCATCTTTCTCAGGGCTAAATCTGATTTTGGGTGTCAATATTCATACACATTGCTCCTTAGAAAGATAAACAAGTATCAAGTAGTGGTGATTTGGGTACTGCATGGGCACTGCATTACGAGTATGTTACTAGATCAAAGATCAAACTCTTCTGTTTTAAGCTTTTCTCAAGAACAATAGAGAAGTTTGTTCTTTATATATGTGGAAATTGAAGGATTCAATTAAATGTCAACCAAGCAGTCTTCCCTAAAAGAGCAGTCTTCCCTAAAAAAAATGCTATTTCTATCTTAGAATGTGAAGTGAGATTTGCAACTCTCAGAATGGCATTCTTTCAAGCACAGAGTTGAGACATTCTCCATCATATATGTTTTTATAAAGACATTAAAAAATTGGGCAGTGAGATTGATAAGCCAGAGTCTCCTTTTCTTTTGAGTTGATTTGATAAGACTCTCCTTTGGGTTTAGTTCTTTTCCTGAACAAGAAGATTTTGTAGTTACTCTGCTTATTTATGGTCCTCAAATGGAACGTAGTCTCAGTGGTAAAGTTTTAATTATTTCAGAAAACACAGAACTCTTACATATTTATTGTGTTTTCCTATTGGGATATGGAAAGAGACTTAGTCATATAGATAAGTCTGTAATTCTTCCTTCCAGAAGTAGCTATGCTATTAACATTTACAAAGGTGTATGCACACACACACACACACACACACACACACACACACACACATACATACACAGGCATATATATATTATAACACTATATACATTTACAATATGGGGCTATTATTTATATTTTATAGTTCAATTTTTAGAATCCATTGTATCTATTCTAGAAAGTTGTTTCTTGTTTCTTACTATAATCATGACATCATTAGAAGTTACTCTCTCCTTTGAGATGCACATAAAATTGATTTGCATCCACCATTTTATGTCCAATGAAAAATCCAATGCCTTTTCCAACATTTGTGTGAATTCCCATGAGTGTACAATTCTCATAGTCACTTCTAATTCCAATTTCTGTTTCACTCTGGATTTAATCTACTTATTTGTCACTTCCCCTTGCAGCTTACTCCATAATCTACTCAAATAAATAACATTGCCCATGTTTTAAAATTCTCTCATATACTACTCAGAGAGAACATTTGTAGATACAGCAAATCATGCTGACACTTGTGAATCAAGGGGGTCATTGCTGTCATATCTTAATTCATGTAAAATGTGAGTATTGGATATCTGTGGTCTTTGAATCTCTTTTCTTACAACCATATTAATAGCCAGAAATTTCTAACTGGCAAAATTTCTTCAGGAACCTGCTAGGTACAAAATATTTTGATCTGACTATTCCTGAGGATATTTTGAATAAAAATATTTTATCAGAATTATTTCAGTATTAATGTATTTTCCCTTAAAATGTATTCTGCAATAAAATTACTCAAATGCAATTGCAACTGGTCTTCTTTATATAGCACACAATTAAATCATATTAATTTTTTCTTATTTTCTTGAATTAAAAAAAATTGACAGATTTTTTGAAGGTTGAATTTTGATAGAAAGATCTATATCCATGATTTTTAAAGGTTAGTACTCTATCTGTATAAAATTTTATCATTTATAGTTCATTGTTTTATTTCTGTGGCTCTTTAGTTTTTAATAATAACTTGAATTTTCCCAAGACAAATTTTCCAAATTTAAATTTTCGTCAAAAAATATTTTTTTAGCAGTTTTTAATTATGTGTCTCAATAACATGTCTTGATAAGTGCGTTCCTGACCGTTGGTAACTTTTTTGTTAATTATTTTTACCAGAAATATTCATTTTAATTTGAATTTGGCATTTAATCGATAGCACTATCAATTTCTTTGATTAAGAACTATAGTTGTTTAGCAAATTTCAGTAATATAAACCCTTGGGAAGTTCTGCTTATTATGGTTTCAAATGAAATAGGAGAGAATACGGTGCACTCAGAGGGTTCATACCCCGAGGTGTCGGTAAAGGAGGGGGTTGTAGAAGCAGGACTGCTGAGCAATGCTGATAATTGCCGCTTTTTTCTAAGTGACCCTTGTACTGTACATGGTGGGACCTGCACTTCCCTAGGGTTGATTGGTCACTGTCAAGATGAAAAGATAAATAACTTTCAAGGTCCTATTTTCAATCTTGCCTCCCAATGCCATTTTGTTCTCCTCACCGCTGATCTTGGTTTGCTCTCCAATCTCTACTGACTTTTGCACCTCCAAATTGTCATTTCTTTCTTATGGAGAGCAGTTTGGAGAGCATTCACATTTCCATCTAAAATCCTACAGTATTCCACCTAAAGCAATGTATTCTGTGAGATATAAGAACATCCACCCTGAAGAGAATTAGAGCTCTTTCTTTGGCGCAGAAGTAACTCCAGGAGTTTGATGCTCCTTGAATTAGCTGCTCTGTGTCTTCCCCTGCTGATAGACTGTCCTCTTCATTCAAAAGCACCTTTGTTTTCATTCACATCCTTCAGCACTCTTTAAAGTGCTTCTCTTTTTCCTAGTTCCTTTGATTTTGTTTTCTACAAGATGGAAAATATCCACTCTGTAGCCTCCGGCCTCTCCCACAATCAATTCCAAAGGTACCTTTAGCTTGAGGGGATTTTCAGGACTGTAAATAGTCTGTGGAAAGGGCAGGGCTCCTTCCAGGTGCACTGTTCAGACTGTGTTGTATGCAAGTGTTATTTCACTAAGTGTAGAGTCAGTCTCAAAGATTCAAAGCTTTCTGAGAGCAAATAGAACTTACCATACTTAAAATGCCTATCTGACATAATGGATGTGTTAATATATGCTTCAACACATACAACTGTTTTCTTAAAAGAAAGAAAGCATTTAGAACATAATCTTGTTTTTTTCTATTTTCCTGAGAGCCATTCTATTTTCCCAATATTCACACAAAGGTATACAAATAATGGAATTTTACTTCATTTGAACTGTTAAGTTTATGGTTATATTTAAATATAAAAAAAATTTTTAAGTACATGCACAGAATCTGGTGAGGGCAGATCTGCTTATTTATTTTAAAGTCATAATGCAATGCAAATCCATTCAGAGTCATTTCTTGCTCCAGGCTCAAGCCTACAAACAATTTTTCATTAAAATACTATTCAAACTGAGGATATCCCCAATTGTCTGGAACATATTTTCTCCAGTACTTGATTATAAGCTCCCTAACATCTTAGAATTCTCTTAAAAATTTTGATAGCATATTTGAATATCACTGAACAAACAATGGCTTTGCCTTTATCAAGAGTAGTGCCAGCCTGAGTGGAAAATATCCCAACTCTATTAAGAGCATCTTTGACAGATTTAATTAAGCTTCCTATTATGTCAATAATACTGTCCTCTGAATAAAGAACTTCATACATAACACATTATTTATTATGAAATGCTTAAGTATATAGGAAAATACAGTAAAAGTTATTATGAATATCTACCATCACCCAGCTCTGTGAAATCTTAATATTTTGTCATATGCTTCGGATATTTTAATTAAACATTACAGATTCATTTGACTTCCAATGTTCAGTTATCTCTTGTTTCACTTCCCCTTTCCAGAAACAGCAAATATCTTTGTTGTTGATCAAAATTATGTATTTTTATAATTTTATATATTTTTGTGGAGTCTGAAATAATACTTGATTATTTTTATGTTGCTAAAGCTTATAAATGTCACACAATTTAACATATTTTCATGCAATTTAGGATTTTTCCATTTAATGCTTTTAAAGATTTTTTTTCCTGTTAATACTTAAAGATATAATTTGTTCATTTTCACTATGTGAGGATTCCATTTTATGAATATTACACAGTTCATATTCTGTTGTCTAATTTTCCCTACATTTTTCACTTTATCAATTACATTTCAAAGGATTCCTGGATACAAAGACATATGCGTATTAATAAATCATTACTCTTCTAAGTCATTAAAATTTTTGAGATTTGCAATGATTTGTTATGCATTAATTTTGCTAATCCCTATAGGTGAAAATAAGAGTCTCTTCTTTTATCCCTAAAACACTTTCTATTTCCCAATGGATCATGTTTGTAGTATCTTTGATAGTAGTTGTTAAGGATTTATATCGTTATTCAGTACCAAATATATGTTCTTTGAGAGATGGATATGGAATCCTGATTTCAAGTGTTTATTTCTCTCTTTATTCTTGATTTGACACTCCCAACAGTTCTTTGATTTCCAAAATAATTCATGTAACAACCACCACATTAAAATAAATTTCATTGTTATTTTTTTCTGTTTTACAAAAGCTTACACCTTGCTTTTAATTCAAACTAGCATACCCAACATTTACTTACCGAGATTTTCTGGACTCAGTGTAGATACTCAGAAAGTGCCTTACCTTGGGAGCTGTCAGATCTCTCTCCAGTGCTGTTATCCACCATTTTCCACTGTCATCACTGGGTTCATCCACTAGGTGCATAAAACCTCCTTCCAAGATGATGAGAAATCACTGTTATTGATGATCCCACCGTGGCCTTGTTTTTTCTTTCCGCTTAAGACCATTTCCTGAACTTTTCCGATTTTGGCCTTGCTTGCTCTCTGGTATTTGAGTCCATTTAATATTTTAATTTATTTGTTCTTTGTTTGCTACATATCTTTCATGATATTTGGGAGAGCATGGACTACACAGGATAATTTGTTTTAGAACTATTATTCAATCATCTGCTAATTTTTAGCTCATCCATAACAAACTTGTCCTACATTCTTTGCTTCTTCACACTCATTTACTTCTAGGAAAGATAATCTATATCAGCAATTTTCCTGCTGTACTTTTTCCAAATGAAAAGGCCAATATTACACATGTTGGTTCTCAGCAATGAATGTCTGAAATGTATATGTTATAATGCAGTGTTACTTTAATGAAGACAATGTTCTGGAGATGAAAAAGGCAGTGATAGTTGTACAATTATGTGGATGCAGTTAATGCCACTGAATTCTATACTTAAAAGTTATAAAAACTGTGACCCTTATGCTATGTATATTTTACCACAACTTTTACAAAAACCTATTAGTACTCTTCTTTTTTTAGTGCATATGTTATTTTAATTTATTTTGTATTTGCAGTTATTTTCTTCAAGAACAACCCAATATTGCTCACTTTTATTCTTTTTCTTTTTAGAGCCTATATCTTGCCCATCAATTGTTCCTTGTTGAACCCTAAGTTGTCAATTTTATTGCTTGAATAGTTGCTTTAATTTGGCCATTAATATGATTTAAAATTACTCTACTGTAAATGATCTATCTCTTCATGCTTGGATAATATGAAAGTAATGAAAAATGCCAACTTTACCAGTCTAGTTTTTGACTTGGTACGGTCAATAAATATAGCCCCTGTTGAAATAAAATGTTTTCGCTTCATCTTTCCTTGAGACGATAATCATTGTATTTCCTGATGATTGGTGGTAGAATCATTACATTACGACTTCTTTAGAATTGTAGAAATATCATAATCCAATTGTTATAATCATAAGGTATACATTCCTTAATTTATGTTTTATAGTTTTCTTTATTTATCAGGGTTTCTTCTTTTCTATTCTATCTAGATATACTGAAATTTTGGCTTAGTGATATTTTTCTTCAAAGAAAAGATGGTTTGTTGTGGCACATGGTAAATGCTGCATGAGCCAAACACACTAAGCTGTATTTCTTCTGGGGTCCCTTTCCTACCCTGTGGATAAATGAATTTCAAGAAATATGAAACAGGTGGAAAGAATGCCTCTTTAAAAAATTGCTTGCAACTGACTAAACCTGTTCCTCAGAAAGTGAGAATCTCTAGAGTTCTCAGAATTACTTAGATTCACCAAAAATGGACCCATACAACTCTACAGTGTCAGAACAGGGAAGAATTTTTGAGTTCCTTCAATAAAACATATTGTCACAACAGAAATGAATGAGATTGTTGATATTTGGCCAGTTTTGATTTTCAAAATGTAATTTTCATGTGGTTCACCTAATAGATGACACAGGTGGGAGAAGACCCAGACACTCAAAACATTTTCAGAATCTGGCCACTGTGCTGTATAGATTCATCTCTGTGTAGACTTGTCTCTTTGATTTCAATACCACTTGCTCTATTTCTCGTTTTGCTTACCTATCACCAGTTTCTTTCTTAAGATAGATATATTTTGAATAGAAAAAGGGAGTAAAGAACCACACAAAATTTTCCTGAAGGGAAATTAGGACATTTCAAATGAAGATGAACTAGTAAGATTTATTAGGGCAATTCTTTGCCAGCAGGAAAATATCCTAGATTGTTTTCTTTGTTCCAAGTCATTCTGTTATTACCTAAATAGACTCTTTTCAAATGATAAGTGGTTAGCATTCCAAAAATCATTTATAAGTGAGTTCCTCTAGATCTTGTAAGATATTTCTGATATAAAAAATATAATGAATGGTTATTATGTCCTGACCAATAACATCCAGTCACTTTAACATGCACAGTAATGAAATACATTTGAGCTGCTTCAATATACCTGACCATCATATATACCTTTATTTCCAGTGCACATTTTTTTCTTAATTCTTAATATTCCTTTTCAGTACAAGTAGCCAATGCCAGCATTGATGTAGAGCAGGATCTTCGTCATTGGACCTAGGTTGGGGTGAGGGGTACAACAGGAACTATTAAGGGACTTTTTTATTCTGTTCACTTCTGTAGCTACATGCTGGAATGATTGTCTCCAAGTAACTATGCTCTCATTGTTCATGATCAAAATATAAAAGATCTGCACCCATTAGAAAGATGCAGCTTCAAACTTATGTGGAGATACTTTATGATACAATTATTTAAAAATTGAAGACCACCTCGTTCTCAATTTATATCTTCTGGGATTCTCATTCTATGTCTTGATCTCATTTTAGAAATTATGCCGTTTTGTGCCTTGCTTGTGGAGATTTGAGAGTTGCACTGTAGGAAAGTCACAATATTCTACTGAACTGCTTCAATATTTCTTGAGACTTAACTTTTCAATTTGTTTTTATTCAGTCCAATGTTATATTTTTTTCAAATTAATGACGTTTTGTAATGTGCACTGTAGTAGCAGGAACTTTCAAACATTAAATCTGACTTTCCAAAAGAAGCTTTGTTTCAGAAAGTAATTATTTGCAATAATTGCTATGCTCTTTTCTGAAAAGATAAGATTCCTGGTGTCACAAGCAGCCTCATCTGTGGTCTCCTGCTGGCTCCTGTCAGCTGAAGTATGCTGTGCTCCTGCTGAAAAACCACCTGGGCTCTTCTCTAGGCCACCTGTGGAGGAGGTAAGGGTTTTTTCTTATTACTTCCTTCCACTACTAATATTCTAATTTTCTTTGTTGTGATTAGAGGGTGAAGAGAATGGAATAGCCAGAATGGGATTTGGAGCCCACAATATCATTTACAATAGAGTTGTTTTTGAGAAGCTTTCATTTCAGAAACAAGACAAATTGGACTTCTGGCTTCACAACCTGCTAGCATTTTCTTTCACATTTTTCTTTTAAAGAATTTGACAAAGTTTTGCTTCTTCTGCTTGCATTCCCCTTCTGTTCAAATCTCACCATCTTCTACTTCCTTACTTTAAATCAAGTTTTCTTTAAAATGGAGTAAAGACTGGCTCTTGGTAAAGTTTGGAAAGAATCACATATGGATCTCTGTTTTCATCACCCAGTGACTAGATTAACAATAACTGTATTTTTCCCATTTCCATCATTATCGTAACTTTTCTCAATATGGAGTCATCATCAGTGAACTTCTGGAACCAGACCCTCCTCTCTACTATTCTCCCTCATGTAGGGAGGGGAGAAACTTGCACCTGGGAGTGGCTGCATTCTTATCAGGCATTGTCAAACTTCCATTTAAAGATCATAAGACTAATATGAATCTGAAATACCAAAGGTGCCAAGTGTGAGCAATAAGTCATTGGATTTGTCTTACCAGATATAGGAAATCAATGACAGATCCTGCTGGAGTGTCTTTTACTTCTGAAAAGCTTACCTGTAGCCTCTGGAATATTTCTTGATTACTTTGCACTCTCTTCTCTGTAGTTAGGTGAGTGGTGCAAAGGCAAGAGTAGTCGGATCAGCTTTGTAAATCATTCCCTATGTTCGCAGGACTGAGAGCCTTTATTTAAATATTTTTAATATTTATTGTCTGAAAAAAAGTACAGTAAGTGATTTTTAACTATATGTAATGATTTGAATGTATTTTATTGATTATAAGTCCTTTTAATGCACATGACATAGAGTATAGAAGTTATGTGAAATATATTTTATTCTGTTTATAAACAATGTTTACACAAGTAGATACAGTGATCTGTAGTCATCTCTCCATGTTGCTCCCCTTATGCCCCCAGAGTTCCCTCTTATGAGTGAGAGCAAAAGACTGTTATGGTATAAGCTGATTATGTGGTTTTTAATAGTGCTTTGCGTATATGCTAATTGTTTGCTTATGAGGTGATTGATGGACAATCAAATACATTCTATGTGAACTGCACTTCTTAACTTTCTAGGGAAAGAAAGATAAAGATGATTTAATGGTGTTTGGGTTTATACCAAATCTGATGTATGGTACAAAGCATGAACCTTTACTTACCTGCCTTCTTGTGAGTTTGTGAACTGACCTCTCCTGAGCCCTAGTTAGTCATCACTTAGACTCAGCTTAATCGCTGATCACTCATAATATTGGCAAGGAAATTAATTCTTTTAAATTTATTTCTGGTGAATTGCTATTAATAGACATCTACCTTATTGGAGACATAAAAAGAAATTTCTACTATTAATATAGGCATAGCTCTATATAGATACATATATCTTGATTTTTTTGATAAATGCTTCTAGTTGGGTATGTGCAAGACCTCTAGTTCTGTCTGCCTGTGGTAAATCCAGTTTATTATTCTTCCAGATTTCTGCATATTTATGTCTCTTACTCCTGAGTTTTTGTTTTATGAAAATTAAGTTTTGTTTTTTTCATGAAATTGGAAAATTATTCATTCCCTTCATACCTAGTTATGACTTAAGGTGTAACTTTCTCTGGCGATAGCTGCTTTAGCATCTTGGGAATAAGAATTTAAAGGTTGAGAATGTGCCTGTATAGCCCATTATGGAATCTGAAGTGTTTATATAGGAAATTGAGCCTAGTAAGTTTCAATAAATATTATATGAGCAATATTATATGGATGAGCATATGTCAAAATGACTTTTGAGTAGCAGAAGTTCATTCATTGGAGTTTATATATATATATATATATTTTTTTTTTTTTTTTTTCCTTGAGCTCTAAAATCATACCACTCAGTAGTTATCCACTCTTTTTACCAATAAATTGAACTATGCAATTCTAAGGTGTAAGCGTAAGGGTTATTTTGCTGCTTTTCAGAATCTGTATCATCATCTCATACAATAATTATTCTTTCTTATTCAAATGTAATCCCTTGATTTTGGGTGTTTTTTATTTAACAATTGACTTGTGTATTTTAAGTCTCTTCTTCTTTAACGCTCACTCTCCATAAGGTTATATTCTTTTATATGGACTAAAGACAAAATTATATCAGAAATTAGAATAAAAATTACACTTTACTGGTGAGCAGCTCTTACAGGGTTAGATTGCTTTTTACTAATGGCAGGATCGGTGGTAGTAGCTGCTAAGATGCAACGTGGGCTCCCTTATTTAGTATTATATTACCATGCTATCAATGGATAATATGGTCATTAACACAAAGATGCTCTTATAAATGTTTCCCTTCTCAAGGAATTGTAATAGAGACTTGGGCACATCTGAAAATAAACCAGGAGGCACACACTAGACAGATAGGAAAATAATATTTCTCTCCCCACCCACTGCTCTCCACCCACCCTCCCTACTCTCCTAATGGAGAAAGAAAATTTTTGAGGCAAAAAACAGTTTTTGGGGAGGAGGTATACTTGTCACAGTTACGTGATTCCCTCAAATGGTTTGTGGATGTTTTGCCAAATCACCTCAGTGTCTATTCTTTTGCTCAACTCCTAATCGCCTTTGGCAGTTATTCATGTTGTGAGGTCTTGAGGTTCTGAGAAAGCCTTTGAGACATCTTACTGTGATGTGGAAAGAAATAGATCTGTTTAACAGCTAAAGAGAAAGAGAAAGGACTGAGGAAAGTGCGGTGAAAAAGTTGATAAAATCTTCACCTTCACCTACTTCTGAGAATTTGTTTTGTTTTGTTTTGTTTTGCAACCTTGCTTGTCAAAACTTGGAAATTTAAAGAAAAAAAATTCCAATCTGCTATGAGATTGTGCATAAAAGGAACATCTTTATCAACATGACATACTAAAAGGTCAATTGAAGTGACATGTTATGCCTAAGAAATGAGATTTTATTTATGCCTCTTTCAGAAGATGTAATTGATGACTTTCAACTGTCTCTTGAATAAACTTGTATTGCAATTTGACATGAGAAAAGAAACCAAGGACTTTTTTCTGAAGGTTGCTTGTCAATCTCAATTATTGAGCAAACTTGTCATGACTATCACATACACAGGGGCAATAGTAAATATTAGGCTCTGCTGGTTAAATCCTTGGAATTAAAAGGAGAGCAACTAAATGGTATCTGTCAATATATTTAATTCATCAGAGAGATGTGCAAGATAAAACAAAGTTATTTTTATCCATTTAATGAGCAGCATGGCCGTATTCAGAAATGAGCATTTTATATCTCTAATCTCAGAAGATTTGCATGATAGGGTAAGATTTTATGACTGTGCATGTACTATGAAAGTTTTGCAATGAACACAGCTACTTTGCTTAAAAAGTGTTGGGCATCTTTTGGATTCCCTTTTGCTGCAGTTATTATTAATGGTACACAGAAATATGCATGTGGGGCAGTATACACTGAGTGTAACTTAATTTTCATATTACCAACTTGCTCGTGCTGTGAGTGTTTAATTGAAACTTTCTTCACGATTGAACTTATTTTGAGCCTGGATTAATTCATCTTGTCATCCTTCCCCCCATTATTGTTCTTCTTTTGCTTCTCTAGTTCCAACACTTTAGAACAAATAAGAATCACCTTGAAATATTGTTATTATGAGATTTAATTTATGATGCTGGCATGATGTCAGGAAATGCACTGAAAAGAAACTCTGGGTATTTCCACTGAACTTGTTCTGTTTTGGGAAATAGTTTAGACCTTCCTTTGGTTATCATCTTCCTTCTACTTAGCACCAAACTGGCCTTCTGACCTCCTGGGTGTGACTTCTCCTGATTTAGCTATCAGCTTTACCATCCATATCTATAGTGGACTTACTTCACATTGTTGCAGATAAATTAGAAAATGCTGTGGTTGTAGAACTGTGCTACCTTAGTGGGCAAGAGGAACTTTGCAGATGTGATCTTTTTTTGTGTGTGTATAGAAGAACTGGGGGGTAGGCCAGAGGTGTGGGGGCTGGTGAGAGGATTCACCAGAGACAGAGTTTGGAGCAGAATGGGTGAGACAGGAGAGGCCTGCTGCGCCATGTGGGTTAGCTCACTGGCCACGGATTGAACTCGGGCCATAGTCAGATGTGATTAAGTAAAGAATTTTAAACTAGGGAGATTATGCTGAATTATCTGGGTGGACCCAGTTTAATCACAAGGGTCACAGTGAGAGAGAGAGCTCAAGATGATGTGTCATATGACATGAAAATGGAGAAAAGGAAGGACTACAAAAATTCTTCTCTGAAATAACTTTGGAAGGAACTCTGGCCTGCTAGTACTTTGATTTTGGGCCAGTGAAACAAATTTCAGACTTCTGACCTACAGAAATGTAAGGTAATAAATTTATGTTCTTCTAAGTCACTAAATTTGTGGTAATATGTTACAGTTGCATTGGAGGCTATTAAAGTCTCTCTAAGTTTTAGATAGTTCAGTTCAATGAAAAATGAAAATAATAATTATTCCTATTTACTTTACATGTAAATACATCTTGTAAAATATATGAATGTATATTAGATACATGCTGCTGCTGAAGCTGACAGTGATGATCACAGTGCCAGCAACCCTTCCTACTTTCTTCTACGTAGGCGGAACCTCATTAACTGCTAAAGATGAGGGTTATTCTTACCTCATTGGATTTTAGTACCTCATACTCTACTTCCAACTGTCACTCTTAGATAATAAACTCTCTTCTTTTTGTGCATTTCCAGGAAAAATCAGTGATATTCTTGTGACCATATTAAGTCAATCCAATTAACAAGACTTTTTGATCATCTACCAACTACCTACAATTGCATGTGCCAAGAATCACTTGGCTCAATCAGACTTTCCTTGAGTTTCTATAATTTATACTGTTAAGTTTGGATGAGGTCATTTTTCTTTCCAAAGAAGAGCTTCTTTTCAAAGTTTTGTGGACCCATGATTCTCTACTGCTTCTTCTTTTCAACACCTAGCATGTCCTGAAATGATATACATAAAAAGAAATGATTTGCCTCTTAGGAGTTAATGATCTATTATAATAAGCATAATATGATCAGATGCCAATTAGGTACAGTACAATTAAAAAGTGGTAGGCACTAATAGGGGAAGAGCTGTAAGTTGTTATGTTTGGGAAAAGCTTTAAGGAGTATTAAAAAGAAAATGACAGTCCCAAATGGAGGTGCTTGTGCTAAGTCAGCCAAGATTTAATTTCTAACTTAGCTGTAGTTTCAGTGTCTCCAACGAACACACTTTTAATTAGTAAGACTGGTCAGTATGGAATTTTATGGTCAGCATCAATAAAGTAACTTTTTCCATTTCTAAAAGGAAGATGAGATAATTTGCCATAAGACCTTTTCTCCATTCACCATAGGTTGGTCACCTAAGCCTGAAATAATTCCCTCTTTTCCTTATCTTGCACTCTTTCTACCTATAAAATCGTTTTTATTTTATACAGATTTCAGAGTTCTCTTCTGTTTGCTAGAGGAGAACTTGTCTGATTCATAAATTGTTTAATAATACTGATTTAGATCTTTAAAATTAACTCAGTTGGACTTGTGTATTTAACAGGAGGAAGTGAGTGTTGAGCTGTGATTTGAAGCATGGGTAGAATTTGCATAGAAAAAAATGAATGAAGCGAGGTGCTTTAAATTAGGGACAATGAAAAAATAAATTGAGTCCATTTAGAGATAAGGCTGAGCAGGATTGCATGGGAGAGGATCAGCTAATATGGGGATTGAATTGAGGTTGAATCATGATGTTGTCAGACTTTCCACACAGAGCAAGTATTCTTGAACTTCCTTAGGAAACCATACAGCACAACTCCAAGTTCAAATGTAAAGGTATTTCTTTCTTTTTTAGGGCATCAGATGTTAACAGTCTATGACCTTGTCCATCCAAACTGATTCTCAGCTTGGGATGCCAGGGTTAATGGACATCCATCCTCTCTCTTGCTACTAATGGAATGAAGTTCCATTTTTAGATATTTTTAAAAGGAAAAATTCCAGTGGGTATATGGAGTACAGAAGGATTATTCTAAGTAGCAAGGGAATTGGCTTGGAGAGGGAAACAAGCAATGAGCAGTTTATCTCTATTACTGCTTCTCCCTAGTTACATTACTATAAAAAGGGCCAGCACATCAGTGAAATAACAGTGTAGGAGGCATTAACACCAGCATCCCTGGCAAAAGCTCTGGTGCCTTCTGGATAGACGTAAAAGAACAGGAAGCAAATGAGATGATTCAAGAAAATAGCAAGAATGGTGAATCAGAGCAGTCATGGGCTCTTTCAGGGATAATTTATGTTCATGTTCAAAAAATGGTCTTTTTCCTAAAAAAAAGATAATAAAGAACAGAAAATAGTCTATATCGTGAGCTGTAAGTAAGGGAAGACATGAGGTTTTAGACAAGAGAAACCTTCCAGTACCTTTCTTAGATATATTGGAGGTGCATAGGTATATTGGAGGTGCATAGGTATATTGGAGGTGCATCCCTAACTAAATACAGGCTGGCTTCTCAGCTTGCCATGCTTGATGCCTGTTCCTTCTCATACATTTTCCTTCCTAATGCTTTCATGAGCCTCCAGCTATATGTATTCAAATAAAATAAATCAGCAAAATGCCTTGTAGGTTTTATTTTTAACTTTGTAACATTTTAAAAATATGATGTACAGTAAAGCACATAAAATAAACTGTATTTGTTAGTGAATAATCATACGGTATACACACATGTGACACTACCCCAGTCATGACATGGCATGTTTCCAGCACCACTGTGCAGCCCCACATCTCCTGGGACCCCTCCACCCCTAATCCTTTCTCTTCCCCCTGGGTAGCTACTTCCCTGAACTTCTTGGCTATCAGTATATTCTTCTTCTTTACACATTTGACACATATGTATGCATTCCAAGAATACGTCAATTTAATTTTACTTGTTTTCTTAGTCATATAAATGAAATTCTATGAATTATTCTTTTGTCTGGCTTTTATTTTGTTTTATCTTAATATGTTTATGAAATTCATCTGTGGCATTGCTTGTGCTTCTTGCTTTTTTGAAGTTACTCTAATGAGTCTGTGTAAATAAGTGGAAACACATTTCAGATCGTATCTTAACAGAATCTCAACGAAGACAAACAGTCATTAGCTCCTAAAAGAGTTGTATTGGTTTTCTATTGCTGCCATTGCTAATGAATTACCTCAAATTTAGCAATTTACAACCACCTTTTTAGTATCTGACAGTTCTGCACATCTGGCAGATGGGTAAGCTCGACTAGTTTCTCTGTTCTCTGCCTCCTAAGGGCAAAATCAAGGTGTCCCCTGTCTGTTCTCTGTTCTAGAGGACTGGGAAATAATTCACTTCCAGTTCATTCAGGTTGTTGACATGATTCTGCTTATTGATGTTGCATAACTGAAGTACCATCTTCTTCTTGGCTGTTGGAAGGAGGTTACCAATGGAGCAACTCCAGAAGTTTCTCTCAGGTTCTTCCCTGTGCTCCCTCCATCTGCAAAGCCAGTCATGACATGCTGATTCTCACACTTCCACTCTCTTGTTTTCCTTTCTGTTAACAGCTGGAAAAAACCATGTTAATTCCAGGTTCATATCATTATGAACAGTCTAGGTTTTCAATTGGAGTCAATTATTTTCCTCCTCCTCCTCATCTCCCAGTCGAACATTTGGCAACATCTGGAGACCTTTTTTGTGTGTCAGAGAATAACACTGGTATTTAGTGAGTAGAAGCCATGGATACTGCTAAACATTCTAATTTCTTTTGCTGTCCACAACAAGGAATTATCCAGTCCAAAATGTCAAAAGTGACGAGGTTGAGAAACTCTTAAATAGGTAATCGTGTGATCTGGGAGTAAATCAAAGGTCTCTAGTATGGCAAATAAGGTGTTTGCCTACCTGGTCTTCTTCAGGGTCAACAAACCCTTCCAATTGTTTTTGTCCATACAGTGCACACGTGGTGTAGTTCCCTGGCACTGTTACTACGTATATTCTCTGTCTTCCTGGAATGTTTTCTCTACCCATGTCTCAGCCAGAACAATCCTCAGTCATTTACTCCGCTCTTGAGTTTAGTTCAGGCCGCAGTCAGTCATGAAGTCTTTCCCTATCATCCAATCAGGGTGAGGAGCCCGAGGACCATCATTTCCATCATTCCAATTACCCCGTGCTGATAAAACATACACTTAAGCTACTAAATTCTTATTGACTCTTTCTTTGTCCTTTTCCTCCCACGAATTTGGGAATCTCATATGAATAGGGACCATCTCAGATTCACATCAGTGTTGGAAGCATCTAGTAGGTTCACAGGTGAATCCAATAGATCTTAACAGAATGAACTAATAAATAAAAGTATTACTCTGCCAGAACAAAATATTGCAGTCAGGTGGCTTTACCAACAGATTTATTTATCAAATTCTGGAGGGTGAAAGTCCCAGATCAAACTGTGAGCAGGGTTGGATTCTCCTGAGGCCCATCTCCCCAGTGTGGAGATAACTCCTTCTCGATATGTGCTGACAAGGCCTGCCCTGCATATATGCGCACTCTAGTTGTCTCTTTTCTTACAAGGCCATCACTCCTCTTGCATTCAGGTACCATCCTCATGAACTCATCTAAACTTCACTATTTCTCTAAAGATCCTATTCCCCAAGTACAGTTGCTTCGAGGGCTAGGATCTCAAGAGATGATTTTGTGCGGTACACAATTTAATCCATAACGATGAAGTGAGACAAACCTGAGAAGCAATTATTTTAATTAGAAGAATACTTTTCAAGCTGTTCATTGATATAATCTGTTATTAAAATGTTAACGTTTTCATTATTCCATTCCATTTTTTCTTTCAAATAAATGTGTTTATGTTACTATATTTTAGGATGATTATAGGTATTTGTTTATGAACTGGTGCCAAATTCAGGTAGCGTCCATGAGTACCCTGTTATGAACCATAAAATTCACACCCCGATACCCCTCATATCTTCCTTGCTCTTAGCTCATTCATGGTTTTTATATTTGTGTTATGATTTTGACATGATCTCAGGCTATGACATTCGCTTTCACATTTGTAACCACAACTTCTAAAATTGTCTACTCAGTAGCCTATTTAAATTGACTGTTCATTAATTCTTTAATTTACTGAATTTTTGTGTTTTCCCAAGTAAGTCTCATGGTTGTGAGCTCCCTAAGTTCCTTCAGTCACTGACCATATTTATAAACTGCACCCAGATGTGAACAATTTCTCAGCCTCACTTTCTTTCCATGAAGCAGTCCTCTGGTCGTATGAAATGGAAGATTGCTGGGAAGCCTTAAGGAGGCAATTTGTTTTCCTTCTTGTAAACAATTTTCTTTTTCATCCTAAATGCTTGAAGGATTTTATTTCCTCAAAAGTCATAGCTTTGCTAAGAAATATGTGTGGAACATTCTACAGCAGGTTTTTCTAAACCATATAGTGCTCTCTTGAATTCTTAGATTCAAGAATCCTCAAGTTCCTCATATCAAGGACCCCTGTTGTTAATTACTACGTGATTTCTAGCACATATTGGGGACTCACAATCAGGTGTGCCCATTGTCTTTGTACTGTTTTCACACAATGTGCTTGTCATAATTCTTTTATCTTTATATTTCTAACTCTAATCACTGTGATTACTTCAAAATATCCCCTAATATCAGTTCCATTTTAATTTCTATAAATATATAAATATGTATATATTTATATAAATATGTATTTTTTTTTTATTAAGGTAACATTGGCTTACAACACCCTATATGATTCAAAGGTACTGGTTCATGCCTCTACAGGCTTGTGGATTTTTTTTTTGTGATTTCAGATTTTTGGCCTTTGCCAGCTTCATTAGTCAGGGGAACAGATCTTAGATTTGCTGAGTCAGACGTAGGGAAGGGATCTGGATGTTTTTAAGCCTCCGGTCTGAATGTGTAGGAGGGGTCCTCACTGGCTCTTGTTTGTGAAGCAGCTGCCCCCCACTTTCTGTGTGCCGTCATTCGTTTCCTACAGTTAGTACCAGTCCTGAGGGGTAGGGAATGGGGGTGCAGCCTAGTGCATTGCCCTTATTCTTTCACTGGGGACCTTGCCTGTAGGAAGCACCATAGATCCTCTGCAAGTATTCCTCTTCAGTTAGGCTGTGGTGCCTCTGAGCAGGTTAGCCCTTCTCTCCCCAGTGCCACTAGCAGAGAAGCAGAGCTGTCCTCTGGAAGAAAGCCAACTGCCCCAGGCCACAGCCTCTAGGTGCTTCCGTCTGTGACCTCCTACTCAATGAAGCATGTGTGAATCTCCTTCATGTCCCTTCTGGTGCAGTCTGCTGGTCTCTGATGTCCGAGCCGTGTTCTAGCTTTGGACTCTGGGTGTAGTGTTGTCTGATAGTCCTCTTAGAAGCCAAGAAAGGAAACTCCTTAGATGTCATCTTGGTCCTGTTTTCTAAATGTGTTTATATCATAACTGTAATGGAAATCAAGCTTATATTTTTCAATAAGAGGTTTTTATATGAACAGGAAACAATAAAAACAAAATTTTGTTATTGAATTGTAACTAAAGTGTTGCCTAGTCTTTTATGCTAAGTATGTAAATGCTAGTGATACACTAGCATTTATGCCTTTTTTACATTAATGAGGAGATTAAGAAGTATTAGAGACATAAAAAGACACTGGCATCAAGGCAATGCAGCTAGTAAAAAGGAAAGAATTGCAAAAAGAATTATATTCTTAGCATATGAGTCAATGCTATTCACATCTTCATGGAATAAGATACATCCCAAACTTGGGCAGAGAGGAAGTTAGAGTCTAGGATGTGTGATAAGGGGCTGGGGCAAGAAGAGGTTAGGTTGCCGAGGCTAATTAGGCGTGGGGTGCAGGAATCTTTTTCTTTCCAGAATATCTTGGAAGCATTGTTGGCACTTTGGCTGAAGTTCCTATTTGAACCTTTATTCAATTACTGAAGACTGATGTATTGAGAGTCCCCTCGGATAGATTCTGTGTTGGCTACTTGGCATGCAACAATGTATACAGGTAAAGTTGCAAACTTTATATTGATTATAGTATGTACAGCAACTGTGTGGTTATTTTAATCAACATGTGAGCTGCCTAGTGCTTTGTTTACTCTTGTCTTCATGATTTGATATTATAGAACTAAAGGTTCTTCCTCAATTTTCAAGTATCCTGAAAATTTTACCACAGGAAGTCTTCTTGTGCAAAAGACTTTTCAAATACACTTTATAAACCTTTCAAAATATACTATGCTAATTCAACTTCCATTTCAATAACCATGTTGTTGTTTGGGTGACTGTATACCCCAAGCTGTCCTTTCTAGTTTACAGTGGTGTGTGGCAAAAGATGTCACATTTGGCATCCATCAAAATCACCTGAAGCGCTTGTTAAACCTGGGAGAGAGACAATCAGTGGGGGGGGAGGGGGGGAGGAAGGAGCCGGAGGGAGGGAAGGGAAAGGGCACAAAATGGAATAGAAAAGAACACAAGGGACCATGGAGATGGATCATGGGTGAATTGGTGGTGGGCTACCCAAGGGGAATGCAAAATGTAAAAGACATAAATAACAATAAAAATATATATTATAAAAAAAAAAAAACCTGTTTGGTGGGGCCCTGTTCCCAGAGTTTCTGATTCAGTAACTGCCCTTGAAAGACCTGCAAATTTGTATTTCTAGTAATTTCTCAGATGCGGCTCATGATGCTTTTCTGGGGACCCAATCTTGAGAATCACTGCTCCTTGTCCCTTATAAAGTACTGTATTAGCTCCTTGGAGGAGTCATGTGTAAAAAAACAACCACATAATACTCTTCCAGGCTCAGACATTAAAGGCACATGTAGATGTCATTTTCTTTCCAGAATATCTTGGAAGCATTGTTGGCACTTTGGCTGAAGTTCCTATTTGAACCTTTATTCAATTACTGAAGACTGATGTATTGAGAGTCCCCTCGGATAGATTCTGTGTTGGCTACTTGGCATGCAACAATGTATACAGGTAAAGTTGCAAACTTTATATTGATTATAGTATGTACAGCAACTGTGTGGTTATTTTAATCAACATGTGAGCTCATAGACCTAGAAATTATATTCTGTCTCATTTTACCAAACTCTAGCTTTGTAGCATTGAACAAATCATGTAACTTATCTGAATCCCAGATCCTTTTTCAAAATGAAATCAGCATCATGTGCAATGACTATTTCTGGACAAGTCTGAAGTTAAAAGGAGGAGGGAAAATATGGTCATCTCACTTCTTTTGTTTATTCTTTAGGTGGCACACTGGTATGAACTTAGTATTTGTTAGTAAAGTACAAAAATAATTTGTGTCATTTGTGGCATTTTAGATTGATTCATTAAAATTCCATTGAACTAGAACTACTTCTGCTCAGAACCTGATTGAGTAGAAGCTGTCTGAAATAAGTGCCAAACATCACACAAAGTAGAACATTACAATGAAACCAGAAAATTGCATTTAAATTATCTTGTATCATATCCACTATAAAGCCTTTCCTGTTTCTTTCATGAGGATTAATTCCACCTGTTGTCACCTCTGCCACATCTGAATCCACAAAATGATGAGGTACAGTGTTACCCTATCTCCAGGCAGAGACAGAACAGGTAAGAGAGACTTGACTGCTACAAAAAATTCCTTGGTGCCTGGGTAACTCAATCGTGTAGTGTATATGATTTCACAAATTTGGAATAGTTGTATATTCCTCCTAAGAACTGAATAGAATATTGGCTTTGGTGCTATATGGATTTGGATTTGAATCCTGACTAAGCTACTTATGACTGGTCCCATCAGGCAATTTACTTCAACTCCTTGAATCACAATTTCATCACTTATGAAATAGCAATAAGATGTAATTCATAGGATGTTACGGCAATCCAACGTGACATTGGTAGCAACATAACTAACCATGGCATTAAATTTTAGATACAAAATAACTTTTTAATCAATCTGAAAATTCATTCAATAAGATTATAGATAATCACTTTGGACCCAGAAAGGATAATAATATAAGGATATGAAGTGTTGTGACAGCTTATTCTTGGTTGCTGCGTGGATAACTTGAGGCAGAAAGTAGATTGAAGGATTTGGGAAATATCTCAAGTTTGGGTTCCTCTGAAAGCAGAGACATACTTTGTATTTATTTTGTAGGAAACAGTAATTAGGGAATGAAGAGAATGAGATAGGGATGGAAGAAAGGTCAATGTTCAGAATATTTTGAGGTTACCTCCGTGGATATTGGAGACTAATTCCATAGTATTTCTGAAGAAATATGGAGAGTCCTTCCCCAAACAGGCAATCTGAGAGGACTGCCAAGAAGACTGGGTGAGGCTTTAACTCACATTTTGGGCTGCATTTGCACATGCCACCAGGGAATTCCCATAACCTTGGAGAAGACACCTAGTAGAAAGTGGAAACATCCTTTAAGCATTCTTGACAGGTAGAACATTGTCACATGGGTATCTGAGCTGCAGATAAAATCAGAGGTTGGCTGAACAGCTGTGATGTGGGGGAAGCATCTACTACATGACACTAGACCAGCTTTGCTCAGAATTCTGTAAGAAAGACCAATCCTTTCTAACATGATAGATAGGTCCACTCTCTTCAAATTATGAATCTTCAAGTTTAACTCAATGAGTATTGCCTTATTTAAAGCACAAGCTAAAATAAATGCCCTTCATGTATGTTGAAACAACTTACATTCCTAGGTAATAATTGCTATGTTCATAGACATCGACTAGACGTGTTTTACATACTGTGGCCTTTAGGCTGTCTATACTAGGATTAGCAGTAAATTTAACTTCTGTCAGGATAAGGTAGCTTTTATTTAATTAGCTCTGCATCAGAAGTATAGTAATTATTATGCCTGCTTTCTTACATGGATTCTCTTATTTCTTCTACCATCATCATTTGAAGATTTTCTTGTTAATCCTTTAAATGATAGTAGAATAGAATTTTAGCCATTCTCCCACTCCACCCCCCTCTTTTGATGAAGGAATGGGAAAATCACTTATGAAACCGTTTTGGTTATATTGTGAGCAGTGTTGATGAGAGACTCCTTTATCACTTCGGAGTAATTTTTTTTTAAAAAAGATGTATTTATTTATGCATACAGGCTGAGGTACAGGCCAGAGGTGTGGGGCAGCGAGAGGGTTCACCAAAGACAGAGTGGGGAGAGAACAGGCAGACTGACAGAAGTATACTGCTGAGGGGAGCAGTGGGTGAGGCAGGAGAGATCTGTCCCGGCATGTGTGAATCTCCCCAGCAGGACATCGAACTCCCATCTCAGTTGCAGATAGCTTCACAGCGCAGTGCTTAACTGCTGTGCCACCAGGGAGGCCTCACTTTCGAGTAATTAAACATACACACACTTGATGCTGTCTCACAGAATTTTGAGACTGTCTTAGTTTCCTCATCTGCGAAACAAAGATACTCAAGCCAATAAAAAGATGCACATATACATAATATGTGTCTGTATTCTACCTGATATCACACTATTACAGAGTTTGAATAGACCGTTTAAAGGTCATTTGGTATAATTTTACAAACAATACTATCATTGCTGGCATATATTTTATTAAGTCCACAGAAAATTTGTTTAAAGGGGATATTACTGAATAGAATCATAATAAATACAACAATTATACTATCATCAATACTAAAAATAATAGTGTATAACTGATACAAACTGTATTTATTTTGTAAATTTACTTTGTAAATTACTATGTATTTATATGTTCAGCTCATATAAATGTTTTAGGTATAAATTGATTTACTTTTCACAAATCTGTGAGGTGGCTACTATTACAATCTTTATTTTATTAATGAGGAAATTGAGGCAGAAAGAAGTAATTACTTTCAGTTTGAAGGTGGGAAGAGAGGGAAAAGTTATTGTAACTATCTGGTGTATTAGAAGAGTGTGATCCTGTGAGGATCTTATTCCACTTATTATCCTGGAGACAGTGTGGGATGACAGGGGTGGAGGATAAGGACAATTGCTATCCACCTGCAAGGTAACTGCTCAGGTGAGGTCATTACAAATCTTCAGGCAAGGCAGAATTTCTGTCACCGGACAGAACAGGCATTTTTTCTTCTCTTTAAGAGACTTCTTGTGATTGTGGGTTAAAGTCCTTAGGTTGATTATAATTCATACAAATGCCCCATTCCACTCTGAGAATTCTACTCAATCCCTTGAATTTTATGAGATCTGGCAAGGCTGATAAATCAGTTTGTGGTATAATTTAGCAACCTGTAGAAGTATTTTTTCTACTTTTCAGTGGCACAATCTTGCATCAGCAAGAGATATGGGATATTTTTAAGATAAACATGGGAGCTTTTTTGTTCTTTATCATTCCTTAAGCTGAGTGTTTAAAACTTCCAACTTACCTTAAAAATAACACAAACCCTGTGCCTTCAGAATAGCCAGCCTACTCCACATTATTTGTATTACTCAATCTCATCATAACAATCTGTCACAGCAGCCAGCTGGTCTGCAAGAAGTTGCTTTCAATAAGCATTTCATTCCAGAGAATTACAGGATAATAATTTATGTAACTATTTTGGCACACATCTGTGGACTAATGGTATCCTATTTTCCAACTTTCAAAACAACCAAGTTAGATAAACCAATTCTATGAGTCAATTTCCTACAGCCTCTCCAGTTACCAAATACTCTTTCGGCAAAGTTCTAGGTTTTTAAAACAGAGGTGGGTTAATTCAGGGAACTTGATGGTCATATATCATTAGAAATATTTGAGTAAGGGAAGTTGAAAACATATCAATAAACCTTTGATTTAAAGACTGAATCATTTGATTTAAAGGCCATGCAGAAGTTTAAAAGCTGTTTTTGCCCCTAATGTTACTACCTCCGAAATTAACTTCTGATTGCTGGACAATGGACCGTAGAGCCTCCCCACTACGAACACTTAGAATTTGTTCACTCACTTCAAGATCTGAGAAAGATGACCCCTATTCCAAGTCTGTCTTTCAAATCTTACATGAATGCATCTCAATGGCAGAAACTGAACTGTATCCAGCACCTTAATCACAAAGGAGCCTGAAAAAGACTTTTTATTTAGCTCTTGCAAGATGAGATGGAGCCTGGGAGGGGTTAGTTTCACTCAATCTTTTCAGCATCACTTGACAAAGTGATTATTTTTGCTTTCTTGAAGCACTTTGTGTTCTTTCTATTTTATTTTATTTTTTCTCCTTATTTAGTATCCATGATTTCTGAGGGTACTTTTATGGATAAAGTGAAATGGGGGCAACAGGGTCGGACCAAGATCTCTGATAGGATGCCAGGAAGACTTCTCTGTATAGGTGTCATTTACCTTTTTTCTTTTTTTAATAGAGAACAAAATTTTGTGTGCAATTGTGTGTGTGTACAAAACAAACAAACAAACAAAAAAGGCGGAGTAATTCTTAGGAGTAATGCCAGTGTCCTTTTTTCATTCTTAATCCCTTCCTCTTTACTTTTCTCATCTTCTATGGCAAATGTGGAGACTTATGGGGTGACAGCATCCCAAGATGGAAGAATTTGGGTACTTTGTATAACTTCTTGAAGGTACATTCAAATAAGTTATACTATTATGAAGACCTATATTCACCATAATATGAGCGATAGTTTGTATTTTGTTTAAGCTACTTAGAAGAGAGCATTTACCCCATTGGTGTAATGCAGGTTTTTTTTTTTTTTTCAGATAGTAATGCTAAAATGGGGACAAGAAAAATGTGGGCATAAGTGATAAAATGATTATCATAATGGATATAAAATTTAGTTTGAATAATAACAGAATGGAATTGATAGTTAAAAATAGAAACCAAATAAGGAGCTTATAAACTGCTCTGTTCTTCACAGGTTTGAATTTCATTTGATATTTGCTGTATGCCTACTCTGTGGAAATTACTAAATTCTTGAGAGGAAAAATAAAAGCAAATTAATATAAACTTCAAAAGTAACTCTTATGTGCATAGTGTTGCCCAAATTTGGAGGAAAAATAACTGTTCTTTTAAAGTGTGCCTGATGGAATAACCTTGCAAATTTCTCGGTAATAGAAAACTATGAGTATCGAACACTAGGTGTTAAGGTGATTTTAGAAAATTAGATTTGAGAGACTTGTAAAACCTCTCTCAAGTTCAAATTCCCAATTCATTAGCCAGATTTTTTAGTTTTCTAAAATTTATCCCTACTTTATATTATTCAGTCTTATTTTCCACTGCACTTATATACATCTTCTGCTACATTTAGGCTGATATTCTTTAATTCATTTTCAAATATGTATTGAATGTTTCTAATGTGTAAATCATTGCCAAAGGAGCTGTGAATCCACAGCCACTATTTCATCATCATTAATCTGTTTGCTCCTATTATTTTTCTCTTCCAGGAATAAATTCTCCAATTGTGTAACTAGTTAAGTGCATGATATCATCTAAGGTTTCGTGTATAATAAAGTCTATTTCCTCTTCCACTCACCAGGCATTCTCCAGCTTCCAAATACCATACTGAGTTTTTCTTCAACAAATCCCTATATCTACATAATACATCTTTATATTGATATTTCAGTGTTTTCTTTTACAGTAAATTACCTCTATTTCCTCACAGAGTAAAATATTGACTGAAGATATCATATTGAAAAAATATATTTTCTTCCTACTGTATCATATAGGTTATAGGGAATCAAACATATTTCCTCTTTTCTTAAAACCCTCTAAAACATACCCGTTTTTTTTTCAGAGTAATAATAGATTCCTTCATAAGTTTAGAAGTAGACATCCACAGGACACCTAATTAGCTCTAAATGTGTTTGCAATATTTCACACCTATATTAATGAACAGCATTCTCCTGTAGTTTCCCTTCCTGCTAATATTGTCAGTTTTTTGCATCACTGTTCCTGTAGTCTCATAGAACAAATATTCTCTGGAAAGGTTTTAGTACCATTTTCTTGATAGAGAAACCAGATGTGCTATAAATTTCTTTGAGGAACAGTTTCTAGTGATGAATTAAATGTTCTTGAAAGATATGGAATTTTTAATTTTTTCTTCATATCAACTCTAAATTGTGACTCTAGGAATTGCCCATTCATCTAAATTTTTCAATTTATTCATGAGACATTGATCATGATATTCTCATATTTGCAAGGACTATATGTCAGTATTGCTATCTCTTTCTGCATTCCTTACATTGATATTTTGAATTTCTACTATATTTTAATGAATCTTGTCATGGGTTAATTTTTTTAATAAGAACAAATAGTTTTTTTAATAAGAACAAATTTGGGCTTTCTTAATTTTCTCAATTAAATGGTTGTTTTCCAACTCATTAATTTCATCTCATATATTTATAATTTTCTCTCATTTCAGGTTTAATTTGCTTTTTTTAAAATTTTATTTATTTTAGAGAAATTTTTAGTCCACAGCAAAACAGCATAAAAAGACAGGTAGTTCTTTGTATCCCCTCCCACACACTGGTGTGTATAACAGAAATAACTGGTGTTTTTCACCAAAGTGGTACATTTGTCAAAACCGATGAACATACACTGACACATCATTGTCACCCCAAATCCATAGTTTTCTTTTGGGTTTACTCTAGGTGCTTTACATTTCAAAGGTTTTCACACACATATAACAACATGTATCCAACATTACAGTATCATGCTTCACTATTCATCCCTCTTCCCTGGTAACCTCTGGCAAACTCTCATGTTTTTATTGTCTCCATAGTTTTACCTTTTTCAAAATGTCATATGGTTGGAATCCTACAGTATGTAATCTTTTCACATTTACTTCCTTCAGTTATGAAGATGAATTTATGCTTTTTTCCATGTCTTTTTATAACTTGGTAACTTTATTTTAGTGTTCAATCATATTCTGTTGTCTGGATCTACTAGTTTATTTATCCAGTCACCTACTGAACAACATCTGGGTTGTTTCCAAGTTTGACAATGATCAATGAAGCTGCTATAAATATTCATGTGCAGGTTTTTGTGTGGACTTAAGTTTTCAGTTCCTTTGGGTCAGTACAAGGAGTTCAGTTGCTGAATTACATGGTAAGAATGTAGCTAGTTTTTTAAGAAACTGCCAAAATCTTCCAAAGTGACCATACTATGTGCATTTCTGCCATCAATGAAGAAGAGTTCCTGTTCCATAATGTTGCTAGCATTTGGGGTTTTCAGTGTTCTGGATTTTGGCCTTTCTAATACAGATCTTGTATATCCTCTCCCACACATATTTAATGGTAGCTAGCTGTTGTTTTAATTTATATTTCCTGAATGACTTAGATTGTGAGATATCTTTTCATATGCTTATTTAGCATTTGTGATATTTTCCATAATATATCTATTATTTTCTTAAGGTTAAGTTTTAAGAGTTCTTTCATGTTTTCATTAAGACTTTACTGAGTTATATTTATTTTGTGCTAATAGCTTCTCCCAGTTCATGAAGAGTCTTTTCATTCTCATCATAATGTCTTTAATAGAGCAGAATGCTTTAATTTTAATGAATTCGAGTTTATTGATTATTTCCTTTGTACATCTTGCGTTTGGTATTATATGTCAAAAGTCATCATCAAAACCAAAACCATCATTTTTTTTCCTATATTCTCTTCTAGAATTTTTTTTTCAGCTTCACATTTTACATATAGGTGTTCGATTGATTTTGAGTGAATTTTTCTAAAGGGTTGAAGTCTGTATCTAGATCCATTTTTCTTTCTTTTTTTCACGTGGCTGTCCAGTTGCTCCAGAACCTTTTGTTGAAAATTATTTTATTTTCATCATACTGTTTTACTCTTTTGTCAAAGACCAGTTGCCTGTGTCCATGGGTGTCTAGGACTGGACTCTATTCTTTTTCATTGATCTATTTGTGTATAGATTAAGTTGGGAAGAACAAACTTCTTGACAATATTGAGTCTTCCTCTCAGTGGCATGGAGCACGTCTCCCTTTATTTAGTCTGATTTGTTCCTTAGAGATTTATGATTTCCCAGATAGAGCTTTTATATAGTTACGTTTATTTTTGGATATATGTGTGTATACACACACACACACACACACACACACACACACAATTAACATTGGTTTGCAACACTGTATATGATTCAGAGGTATAGAATTATAGCTTTTCAGATGTGTGTTACCCACCACACCCACCATAGCACTCCTTTATTATAGTGATAGATTTAAGTTTCTGCCCTTTATCATTTTCTTTCTCTGTAATGTTTTCTCTTGACAGTTCTTACAAGGTAGTCTACTGCCAGTATTGTTTCAAACATCACTTTCTTTTTTTCTTTCTTCTTCTGCAATTTCCATTCCACATCTTACTAATTTTGTAGTTATCCCACTGTTGTGCAGGCAGGTGGTGGGGCAGAGCCGGCAAAACAGAGTCCTGAGCCCTCAGTGGCTTTTTCAGGCTTTTAAATGATTTTTCTACACCATTTGTGATACCGGCCCTGTTACATTTGTAGTGAGGCAACCTGGTGCAGCCAGGCAGGGAGGCCTGGTGGCCGGGAGGCTGGCAGGTCTCCTAACCCCTGGCAAATCTTTACTCTCTTTGGGCTAGCTCTGGGGTTCTCTCGTGGTCTCTTCCTCTCCTAATTGTTCTCCACCTCACTCCGCCACTCATCACTGTACTGTCCTCTGCTCTCTGACACTGCCGTTACATGCTCAGCCTCCAGGCTCAGGTGTGCCCAAGTACGCATGCCCACAGCACGCTCCAGGTGGCCACTACCAGGCACGTGTACCCCGAGCCCACACTCCCAAGCATCTCCTGCTTCAAGGCAGCAGGTGATGGCCACAGAGGCCAATGGTGCAAAAGCCTGAGGAGTTTTTATTTATTCTACACCCACTAAAAACACAAGAGTTGCATTTTTGTCCCATTTTTTTTCCATTTTATTTTGTTTTTAAGTTTTGTTGGTTTCTATTACGATATGCTCAAGCTCAGAGTTCTTTCCTCAGCTTATCCAGTCTACTAGAAAGCTCATCAAAGACATTTATTTCTGTTACAATTTTCTTCCTCAAGCATTTGTTCTTTGTTAGGGTTTCCACCTCTCTGCTTACATTGTCCATTTGGTCTTTCATGTCATACTTTATCCACTGGAAACACCCAGCCCCTTATTCATATCTACTTTAAGTTCCTGCTTTGATAATTTCCACATCCCTGCCATATCTCAGTGTGGTTCTGATGATTAATGGTTCTCTTTAAACTTTGAATTTTCCCTTTTAGAATGCTTTGTAATTTTTTTTTTTTCTTTATAGCGAGACATGAAGTACTTGGTAAAAGGAGCCACTATAGTTACTCCTCTAGTGGTAAGGTCTGCTGAGAGTGAAAGGTTTTAGTCTAAGTATTTCAGTCTGAAGCATAAGTCTCAGTCCTTAGTGAGTTTGTCCAGCGAGTGAACTGTGAACTTCACACAGACTTTATCCTGCATTCATTGGGGCAGTATTGCTAGAGGGGCTGGAATTGGGTTTATGCTTTTGCATGGAACTCCCCTCCCCTCAGGTCAATTAAGCGCTAATTAACCCAGGTAGTTTAAGCAATAGCTGAATAGTTTCACCTGAAGGCAGAGTTTTTAAAGAACTGGGTGCTCTGGGCATTTCAGAATGGTTTCTTTGCCTCCCCCTGCCAGAAGCACAAACGGATTCTCCTGCAGCCTTCTCTGTAAGAACCCCTCCAGCTTTCTCAGGTAAAACTTACAAAAGTATGGGAATCCCTGATGTCAAAAACACTGGACAGTCTTTCTTTTACTACTCCCCCCCACCCCCAATATTGCAGATAACCTGAGATGTGGTTAGTTAAGCTTTATATAATTTCTTGGAACTGAAGTATATCCTTTAAAACGTATTGTGTCGATGGTGGTGTGCTCTCTGCTGCTTTCATCTGAAAAAGTTGCTAGCTTTCCTTTTCGAAAAGTGCTTCCACTTGTTAGAGATTTCTTGGGCTGGGATTTGTTGTTTTTCACAAATTTGAATAAGTCACCCAGTTGAGTTTCAGATTGAAAGTTGAGCCAACGGTGGGTTTTGTTGGAGTTTTTGAGCTTTTAGTGCTATTTCTGCTTCAAGTTCCTTGAACATTACCATTTGCAAGTTGAATTGACAGAGGGTTTTTATTCCGCATTCCTGTTTCACTATTAGCTTTAGGCCTCCCCTGTGTATTTCCATATTAGACTAGGCCTTTCCAGGTATTCTCACCCCAGGGGCAGACTGCAGCACTTGCTGAGTTGCCCTGTGAAGGGAGTATGGGGTGGGAATGGGGGCTTGTGGTGGGGTGTCTGGTTTACACTCAGCCTTAGGCTGGTTTAATGTCCCTGGTTCTTGGAGATGGAGTTTTCTCTATGATCACTCTCTGCCTGCTTGAGCTCAATGACAATGACTTGAATAGACAGGATATGGAAGGTCTCTAACCATGCTCTTAAGAACGGGAAGATTTTTTTTTTCTGGTTCTTCCTAGTTGCAATTTTCAACTGTTGTTTGTGCTCCTACCATCTGCCTTGACTTAAGCATTTGTTTTTTAAGTAGAGAAGGAGGCTCCAGCTAGAACTTTTCTTTTCTTACAATGGTGGCTGCTTTTCAAGTTCAGGCCTGCACCCCAAAGGAACATCTCCAGGTTCTCACCTTGCCCAAAATGTGTCTTGTTACCTTGTGTTGAAGTCCATGGAAAAGTCTGAGCTTGAATATAAAATCCCTGGTCCTGTGACCCCATGGGAGTTCTAAACCCTCAGGCTTCCCCCCACTTGGTCTTAAGCAATTCCTTAAAAAAAAAAAAACTTAGCTGGAATTGTCTTGTTGGCTTATATGGCAGCCCAGTTTTCCTGCTACATCCTGGCCCATATAAGCCTCCACTCAAATTTCCTTGGAGGTGTCAGTTTGTCCTCAGATTTCAACCTATTTTTTCTGTGACCTCCACCGCCTGATTAGTTCAAAATAACAAAGTTGTAATTTATCAGGCATTTTCTTTTTGTCTAAGTGAGACCAATGCTCTGTTTCTATACCCTAATTGGAAGCCAAACCTTTCTGGAGATTTTTTGTTTGTTTAGATGGAACTGTTTAAAACTGATGCCAGCTTCATATAATGAGACAGTAGCTCACAGTTGTTTCTGGGTATTGAGCTGATTGCTTCCAACAGCAGTTGTGTTGGCATTATCCCTTTGAAAATATAGTTTTTTTTTTTTTTTTAAAAAAACAAAATTTTCTCTCATCAAAATGTGTATGTAATGTCATCTTGTAAATGTGCTGCCTCTGGCATGTCATTGTTAAACTGCAGGCTTTGAGGTTTTTAGTTTTTATTTTTCAATAAGAGTGACAGATTAAGTAGATGCTCTTCTGTGTACCGAGACATCAGAACGTAAAAATGACTATTTTAACAGAATCTCACCAAAGGAAGACTGATTTTTATTACCTGTTAGTTTAAGGTTTAGAAATTTGATTTATCTTTTAGAGCATTTAAAAATGTGAGCAAAGTTATTCCTTAGACAATCAAGAGAGCAATTTAGCTCATCAGAATTCTTAATTCTAATGTATTGCATCATTCCTATTAAATTTTATTTCATCACTTTTGCCATTATCACATTTAACTTAATCAGTATGAAAACTACTTGAAAGTGCAGTTTATATAAAAGATACTAATGTGTTCTTGACACCCAATGAATAGAGTAATAGCCTAATGAACCTAGGAAAATATTTTTTTCTTTATTTACCTTCTTGGGTCAAAATGCTAGAAGTCCAGTCACACACACACACACACACACACACACACACACACACACTGAATAACAACTGTTCACCATGAATGTGTTATGACTTCATATTGTCTTTTTATGTTGTCATATTCAATATTGGACAAAGAAATAGTAGCATAAAATCAGTTTAACTATGTGGCCTTATTTGTTTAGCTAGATGTTGTTAATTCAATAAATACTTAATGACTATATATGACAGGTGCTGTTCAAAAAATGGTTCAAGAATGACTTAAAGAGAAGCTCTGTTTTTACATATAACTCTCCATTTTTTTCAATAAAAATTAAAAATACTGATTGTACTTTAGTATTCACTTCCTTGAGCAGACCTGAAGTGGGATAGGTTTAAGTTTGTGTTACTAATAAGTCTTAGTAGTTGACCATGGATTTAATTGTTACATGGTTTCTCTAGAATATATACCTTTTTTTTTGTTTGTGGTATTTAGCAATTAGACAATTTGAACAATTGAATGTTAATAAAATCCATGTGAAACAAGACTAGAACATGATACATTTGGTTCAAAATTAAGGAATGGTTTACTTATTTTTTCCCTTTTGGGTAGAAGGTAATTTCAGGACTCCTCTCAGCACCGTGTGTGTATCAGGCAGTGCTAGGTCATTTGCAGTCTTAATGACCTGAGGAGCAGGAATCTCTTTACCGAATCTATATTTAAGGTTGTATTTATATTGCATTTGTTTTTCCTGTGATACGCTGGAGTCAGATGTGAGTTTGTAAGTGCCAGCTGTTGAATTTTCAGGAGATCTGAGATCTGTCTGCCTAACAACTGAAACCTTTAAATCTGACACATTGGAGTACTTACACTACAAAAATTAGCAAATGTTACTAATCAGATCTCAACTGCCCTCTGGTGAGTCCTTTGGTATCATTACATCCCAGGATTCTAACCTGAGGAGCACGGTTCCGTAAAGTCTGCCAATTTGAAATCTTGTTCTATGAAAAGGGGAAATGAATTGTTTGTTTCTTATTTTCTTCTCTCTACTCTTTAATATTATCACAAGCTTATGCCCTAGACCATTTGTTGAAGTACCAAATCTTGAAATAATCCTGCTATTTATTTTTCCCTCTGTAAGGCAATCATTTCTTTATTCCTTTCCTCCCTTTCAGACAGAGGGGAAACATCTGTTCTCAGTGAAAACCTTATCAGATGTAATAAATTAAGCTTATTCATATGTTTTTGGATCTTGTCCTCAGTCTCATAAGTAATTTTGACCTTCACTCAATCATTCAATACTTTGAGTTCTTCTGGTGTATGATGCACTTGGAGCCTGCATTTCTGAGACATGGCATGCATTACTGTATTTGGAGGTCCACAACACCAGTCTTACATTCAAAAATTTCCAAAAGTGACTGAAGACTTAAAATATAGTTTTACTTCTAAGATTTGTCACAAAGATGTAGGAGGGTTTTACAGTTGGGCTATAAGGGGAACAGACATGAGTCTGGATGAACCCATCTTCAGGTTTCCTTACACTTTCTCCCTCCATGAGGCATCACATGGGGTGCATCCATCCCTCGATAGGAAAATGCAGCAATGCATGTGCATGTTTCTGTGGAGACAACCTCATTAGAGAATCAGTGGAATCAGTGGCCAAGGTCTTCACTGGGTGCTGGTCATGTACCTGTGCTTAGCATGTACCAAAATTCCAGACTCACAGAGGAAACCATGTTGTTTGCACAAACACACCACAATATACCAACTACCTTTATTAGGGACTAGCAGGAACACTAAACATTGAAGTTCCCAGATGTCAGCCAAGGGCAAACCTTGAAATGTTGGGCTAAAAAGACTTGCTTCTAAGAGTAACAGTCTCAGACCAGCTATGTCCATCTTTTGCACAATTCACCTTATTTCTATAAACTCATTATAAAAAATTATAGACGTTTTCAATAACCAATCTTCTGTTTACCATATAGAATGACAATGTTAGTTATTGGTCAGATTGTTTTACATTTTATTCTAGTTCTAATAAGTAGATCTCCTGCCTCCTGTGTTTCATTCAGTTTCAGTAAACATTCTATACTACGGGTATAATTTGAAACCAATTGCACAAAATAGAACAAAATTCTTTATAAAATAGCTTGTACTTGTGTATGGTGAGTGTGTATATAGTAGTACAGAGTTTGTCAATTTGTGTTGTCCTTGATACTGTGGGGGGAAAAAAGAGCAATAGAATATGACAGAGAGGTATTTTAGCTAGGTTATATGTTGTGGAGGAAGATCATTTTTTGCATGGTGAAATCTGAACAGAGAAGTGAAAGAACAGTAAGGTACACAGATATCTGGAGGAAGCTCCTTCCCAACAGAACTCTAGGTTATAGAAGCAGGAACTGACTGCAGGAGGGCAAGGAGGTCTGTGTGGCTAATGTCAGAGTAAGCAAGGGAGAGTTTTAGCTAACAGATGACATCAGAGAGGTAGGGGAAGAATGCAAAACATATTTTAGAGACATGAAGCTTGCATAGTCAGTAAAATATTTATAAGGTAAACATGAACGTGAGAGATACAGGTGGAAGGTTTTGTTAATTGGAGCACAGAGGAAAACAGATATACTGTTTACTAGAGGATAAATCGTACTGCCTGAATTGACTAAGAAAAAGGAATTGGATTGAAATGAACAGATATTTCTTAAAATGTGTCAAGAATTTAGTCAAGAATTTAGTGAGCCTGTTCAGGTCCTTCAGGAGGCAAAGGCCAAGTCGGGACTAGACATTCAAGAGATTTATTGGGAAGAAATGCCAGTAAGAGGAAGGGGGAGAGGAGGGCGAGGCATAAGTGAGAAAAATCCTCAGACCCTGTGACATGAGAGGAAAGACAGAAAAATGGGCTAAAAGAGTTTCAGCCTGCAATGCAAATCTGAGTTGCCTTGGACAGGCCAGTGCAAACTACCCCAGCAAAAGCTGAGTGTTAGGAGAGTCCCAAACTGGGCAGAAGTAACACAGCCCGTCACACTCAGTTTTGGGGTGGAAATAGCCAAGAGGAGGCTTATCTTTGGTATGAACATGGTAAAGAATGTATATGTGCTGCAGGTGGAGGGTTTCGGTCAACTATATCTGCTGCAGATGGTTCTAAGCAGCCTGGTGGTGGCTGAGACAAGCTGGCTCTGTCTTCAGCCATGTCTAGTTATGCTGATGCACTTGAGGGGGAAGTGGTCTGATTCTTAAGTAGATTTTTTTGAAGATTTCCAGAGTAATAATATTTCCAGATGTAATAATACAAAAAGAGAGAAGCAAACTGGAGCATAACTAAGCAGTTAAAATGAGGAAACAGAACGTCAGCTGGTTATGGAAATGAGGATCTGAGGGTGTTGTAGCTCTTCTAAGACAAGCAAGAAGCTGAAGGCTCTTTAAGTAAATGTTCTAAATTCCTTAATTTTCTTTGCAAGCTTCTGCATATACAAGAGACATTGTGTGTGTGTGTGTGTGTGTGTGTGTGTGTATGTGTGTATGTTTTTGTGTATAATTTGTGAAGAGAGAAACAATGCAAAAGTTACCAGTTTTGAGTATTTACATATGACTTTGATATGAATTTGTTGTTCCCTGGGTAGGTTTTAATTCTCATTTTCCTTATACTCTCAATCACATGGAGTTTGATTTAATTTTATATTCCCTTGCAGCATTGGTATCAAATTCTATTGAACTACTTCATCATATGCTCAAATGAAGAGGGAAACTTGAATGCACTTAACTTGTTATACCAGGAGATAATATGCAGTCCCACACAATAGTACTTTACTATGAGAATCTGAAAGATACTTTGGACTCTAGGGAGTTTAAGGTTTATCTGCTGACTTTGGGATTCAACACAGCTTCCAAACTACAATCTACACCTGGATTGCCTTAGTTTGCCTTTACTTGCTTAGGTGGATACTCCACTCCCTGAGTGAAGATTCTAGAACAAGCAAATTCCCACTTATCTGATACTTTACCCACAGCATGCCAGGTTTCTAACTTCAGGACTGTAAATTTTTTTCCATTTGTCCCACCATTTGTCTCTTCTCTTTGCAGGACAGGTCTAATTTCATATCTGAACATTCTTCACTATATCTTGTCTTCATTCAGTACAAATTCTTGCCTGACTGCTTCAGGAATATTAATACATAAGTAACGACTATAAACATTATCACTGTTGCCTGGAATTAGATCCTGTTCTGAGAGACTTAAAAGATGTTTACATTTGTGCTTCCTAACAACATTCTATTTAATTATTATTCCTAGTTACAAATGAGAAAAATGAAGCTCAGGTAATATGATTTGCACCATTGTGGAGCTACAGAGAAAACAAACTGACTTCAATGCCCTGTCTTTTAAAATTGTACTTGATTGAGGCAACTGGTTTACAACATATGATTCAGAGATACAGGTTCACACCTCTTCAGTGTCTGTTACCCATGCCACACTCACCACTGACACACTCATAGTCCTCCACCATAGTCAATCTTGTTTCATTCTTTTTCCCTTAACATTAGGCACTAAATATATGAATTAGCAATTTAATATAACCCACATTTAAAATATATTCAGATTAACTTCTGTTTGAATTTCTCCATATTTAACAGCACTGTCTACTTATAGAAAAAATAATAATCCTGTGTATATACAAGACCATCATTAGGTGCTTGTCAATTTCTTTCAGGCCCTGAACACTTGGCTTAGTGCTCAAAATACTGATGCTTCAGGGGAACTACTTTGGTGATAGCTATAATCATAACCCTCAAACAGAAGTGCATGTAATTTTTTTCCCTCATAGTTTCAAGTATTATTTTCATTAGAATCATTGCTACAGGGCTTGAAGCTTTTCAGATCATAAAGCTGGCCTCCTAAATCAGACATAGAAAGAACTCGTCTATAGGATGATATATGCTTCCAGATGTATGTGTCAAAATAAAGCAAGATGCTTGTTAAAAGATGATTTTACCTATTTTTCTTTTTCTGGCCCAATAGTTAAACTTTCCTAAACTATATTGGAAAATTAATTACTTAGAATTGCAATAGCTGAAAAGCAAATTGAGATTTTAGTAAAGTCAATGATAGTTTTTTCACTGTGGAAGTAAAGCAATTACTTTTCAGAGACACTGTCCTATTTCTTTACCACGTTTCTATCCATCAATTGTAGCATCTATTTTCGAATGTCGTGAGGGAATTGGTTATGGCATTAAAGCCACAGATTTCATTTTAAGTAAAGGATTTTATTTGATAAAATTAGTCTGTTTTTTTTTGCTTTGCCCCCTAGTCTTTGCAGCAACTGAAAGTCTGTTTGTTTTGCTGTACATAGAAAAATTTTCACCCACTGGATTGAATATTTTTCATAAGAGTATTAATTTAGCTGACAAATTGTTGCAAAATTCAAGGTGGCACATTATTTTTCTGTTACATAGGAATCTAAATTAATAGAGAAATTGAACAAATCATGTTTGAAATAGTTTAGGAATTAGTTCTTTAGGGAAAACAGTAAAATCTTTCAGATCCTTAAATATATTAGAAATCAGAAAATATACCTTGAAGATGTATACTTACCATATTTTAAAAAACACTTGAATTTAATGTGATTTGGATGTAGAGAAATAACAATTAAAAGAAAAAATGCTTTCATATCTATACTTTATGTTCTTTACATATCATGTAGCTGATCTTGAATTGGCAAACTAAGTGAAAAGAAAATAATTACTATTATATAACAGTGCTCAAAATTAACCAGACATTTGAAAAGGCATTTTTATTTCCTTTGTGTGACTAATAATCTAATAGGTTTCCACTCAGTCTCTCTGAAGTGGCTGTTTCCTGTTTGGCCAGTTTCTTTAGGAAAAGCCACAAGTGTTCTGCTAGTTTTGTTGTGTTGCTTGTCGTGTCCTCAGGTCAGCCAGAGGTTGCCTTTCCCCGTGTCCAACATGGGGCCAACACTGTAGTCTTTTCCTCCACAATTCGACTTACTTGTTTATGATTCTCTCTTGTTGGAATTTCTAAGCCCATATACACTTTATATTTTCAAACTGGATTGTAGTTTATATTTTCTACTCATTTCATGTACTCCATTATTTCTCCAAATGGGTTCTTTCTTAGATATTATTATATTTTCTCCCAAGGATTGTCAAACACTAAGAAACAATTGTGGAAGAGTCCATTAAAATATGTATCTTCTACCTCAGTCATTTCATTTATGTAATAGCCTATGGCTTAAGATAGTAAGTGGATAAATGCTCATGAAGAAATTTTTAAAGAGCATCTCATTATGGATTGATATACATGAACTTAGCTACATCTTATTTTTCTATTTCTTCCACATAAAAAGTAGCAAAGTAGCAAGAGTATCCTGAATTGATGACTAAGTTTAAACATCAAATGTTGTAAATCTAATAAGTTGAGCAAAAATGTTAAAATAATTTTTATTAAATAAAACAGATTTTGCTTAATTTGCTTTATGTAAAATTTTGAGAACCTGGTGATGGATTGTGGGCCTCCCTACTCCTTCTCCCCTTTGTACAAATACAATGAACATAAAAACATGCAGTATTTTGATGTCATATATTTTGGTTTGTATTGGAAACAGAATTAGTTAATCTGCCAAAGAATCAAACTAATTGTCATATACCAAGTTTAATAGGGAAAAGAATGCCTCCCTTTAAAAAACACATAAGTACAAACTGAATCTGTAAAAACACCCCTGAAGAAGTTAATTCTTTGAAAACTGTATATTTAAAAAAGTTGTTGATATTTGACTTAAAGAAGTTGGAATTTTGCACTTGACTTTGACATGGGAAAGCTTATGTCCACTGTAATAATCAACTGAGCT
Source organism: Scalopus aquaticus (assembly GCA_004024925.1). Classification (NCBI taxonomy): domain Eukaryota; kingdom Metazoa; phylum Chordata; class Mammalia; order Eulipotyphla; family Talpidae; genus Scalopus; species Scalopus aquaticus. Next base: position 40,587 of record PVIJ01013881.1, read on the forward strand.
TTTAAATTTTTCATTTCGATAATAAAAGTTGGTAATATGATTTACAGAGATTCATAGAAGGACATTTACTTTCCTATAGCCCATATTGCCAAGTGACGGTTAACTTGTGTCAGGAATTCTGATTTTTTTCCCCAAGGCACTCGGAGTCAGATTCATGGGTAGAGATGTGTGCCTGTGTCTAATGTATGTGTATACTTATATACTTATATTATTTTCAATGAAAATAATGTAAATATATATTAACTTTAATATGTTAAGATAATTAAATTTAAAAAGTGTCCTGTAGTATTTTCTTTTTTCCCCCATGGACTATATTTAACAACTATATTACCTGGTTTAAACGAACTTATCCTACTTGGAATAAACTACTTGATTTATTTCTTCTCGTAACAACTATTTTATCTGAAATGGTCAGACATGTACTCTGAAACATTAAGGTTGTCCTTATTGGTGGCCAATATACATCCTTCTACAGTCTTTATTTTTTCCGTTTCTAAAAGACAAAAATAGAGATTTATGAAAATGGTATTACATCATTCAAACTCTAGCTTTTTGTTTGCTTGCTTTTGGTCTCTTATTTCTATGACTAGACAAATCATAAATGTTACAAATCCCTTTTCTCAACTGCTTCTCCAAAATAAATTCTTGAACACATATACTGCCCTGAGGGCACTAATTGTGTATAAATTCTGACAGGATTGTATATTTATGTATATATGCATGTTTTACCTAAAACATTTAATAAGTTTTTTTATTTATGATTAATTCTACCCCAAACAGCTCTCCTACCCATTTCATGTGTTTACCTAAATTTCTATCTCTAAATAAAAGCTCACCTTAAATTTCCTACATTATTCTCTTCTGATAAGGATTTCCCATCATCATTCATATAAATCCTCTTCCATTTTAGCCAAAGATTTGCTGAAACATCAATAAAGATGACAGCTGAACCTTGTTTTGAAAGATTTACCTCACTTACATGGCAAATTTGTCTGCCATTACAGCCAATCCATGAATGTGCGTTTCCCTGACATACTATTCTGAGAGTGGGCTTTCATATTCTTTCAAAAATACTAAGTTCCATGCTGTGAGAGTTGAATGTGATTCAGGCAAGATGCTTCTATAAGATCAGCTATATCCTGAAATCTAAGATAAAACTGGCATCAGGGATCCTAAAGCGTTGTTCAGGGACCCTGGGTTTCTCTGAGACCCTAACAGGGAGTTTGCAATTTCAAAACAATTTAAAACTAAGGTATCATTTGCCTCTTTTAACTCTGATTTTTTTTCATGAGTCAAATTTTCCTGAGGTTACATAATTTGATACTGCAATAAAATGCAAAATCAGTTGTGAAAATTCAGCTGCTCCTCTTAAAAGAGATGTTAAAGAGAATTATAAAATGTAAACAGTTCCACTCCTGACCATTTTGTTTGGGGAATTAGATATTTTTTATAAGACATGTAGTTAATATTAAATGGAATAGTTTTATTCATGTTGGTTTAAATGACAATATTATAAAATTACTTGGTTTAATTTTAAAATGTTGATTATAGATCTACCTTACATAAATCAAACTTCGTTAGGATCAGTATATTTTTAAGACCTTGTGAAAGAGTCCTGAAGTGAAACATTTCAGAAACATTATTGTAGAGACTGCCTGCACTTGTCTCAAATCTTTATGTCTAGCCAATATTCTATATACAATTTCTTTTTAAAGACTGATTTATTTTTATGCATACAAGCTGGGGAACATGTCAGAGGCATGGGGCGGCGAGACGGTTCACCAGAGACAGAGTGGGGAGCAGAACAGGCAGATGGACAGAAACAAACTGCTGAGGGGAGCAGCAGGCAAGGCAGGAGAGGTCTGCTGCGCCATGTGGGAATCTCCCCAGCTGGGCATTGAACTTGTATCTCCACTGGCAAATGATGGTGCCACAGCACAGCGCAACCACTGCACCACTGGGGAGGCCCTATATACAATTTTTATATTTGAAATTTGGTTTGGCATTGCTATATATTAATTTGGGGGAACTGACATATTTTATTTTAATTTTTTTTAATAGATATTTATTTTTGTTATGGGGAACACACAATAATGTAAAAGATACGAATAAGTTACCCACCACCTGTTCACCCGTGGAGCCATCACCATAGTCCTCCGTGCTCCCCTCTTCCCCCCTCTTGAGCCCTCCCCCTCCCCTCCTTCCCTGCTGAATGTCACTTTCTTATTTGGCTCCCCTATATTCCTGTTATAAGTGAAACCATTCGATAATTTTCTCTTTCTTTCTGGCTTATTTCACTGATCATGATCCCCTCTAGGTCCATCCATGTTGCTGCGAATTGCATGTGTTTGTCTTTTTTGAATGCTGAATAGTATTCCATTGTGTATATGTATCACATCTTCTTGATCCAGTCATCTATTTTGGGGCATTTGGGTTGCTTCCATACCTTAGCTATTGTAAACAGTGCTGCATCCCCAGATGTCCAAAAATAGATGATTGGATCCAGAAGATGTGGTACATATACACAATGGAATACTATTCAGCATGGAAAGAAGATAAACACATGCAATTTGCAGCGACATGGATGGAACTAGAGGGGATCATACTCAGTGAAATAAGCCAGAAAGAAAGAGAAAAATATCGAATGGTTTCACTTATAACAGGACTATAGG
>PVIJ01013882.1:0-43258 GCA_004024925.1 Scalopus aquaticus
CCCTTCCCCTCTTTCTCCTCCCCCCTGCTCTTTCCCCTCCCTCTTCCTTTTCTCAGTCTCCTCCTCCCCCTCCTCCTCTTCCTCTCTTCACCCATCAGTAGCATTTGCAGAGCAGGTGCTGAGCGCCTCAGCCCCTCAGGGCCTTGCACAGCCCCCTGCGTCTGCACACCCCCACCCTGCAGCTGGCACTGTGGTTGCCCCCACTTTGTAAAGAGAAACTGCGGAATGGAGCCAGTGAGGAGCTCGCCCAAGGTCTGAGCAAACAAGTGACAGGGTTGGGACCCAGCCTGGGTGGCAGCTCGGCCTGACATGTGACCTGACACCCCGCTTTCCTCCTCACCAGCACCTCCATGTGCAGTGCAGGTGAAAGGAACCAGCCAAGACGGGGTGCAGGAAGCAGGTGGGCTCAACTGGGGCTGGGGCTCTAGAGGGCAGGGGGTCATGGGACCCCAGGACCCGAGGGAAGGGCGGCCGCTGCAGGGGAGCTGCTGACCTTCACCCCACCCCCCCAACCCCTGCCAGCCCCAGGGAGGCCTGGAAACAGCCTGAGCTGCGTGTGCTTTTATTCCTCCCCCAGGAGAGCCAGGCCGGTGCTGGTCTCCGACAAGGCTGGCCTTTCTTCTGGGAAAAGCAGATGTTTGCCAAAGAGTTTCAGCAGCAGGAAAACAAACCCTCAGGGGAACCCACAACTGCAGGGCCACTTCCTGGGTTTGTTTCAGACGGTTGTCTCTGGCCCTGAGGCTCTCCAGTTGGGCCCCTCGGCCTAGGCCCCTCCCCACAGCCTAGGCCCCTCCCCACAGCCTTCCCCACAGCCTTGAATGGCAAATGGCGCTGGCGATCCCTGCTCTGGAAGGTGTTCCCTGAAAGCATTGCTGGTCAGTTAACCAGGCTTCTCTGGGGTGATTCTGGTGAGTTCTCAGGAAGCCCAGGGTAACTGCCCCCCTAGACAGAGAAGTTCAAATTCTGCTAGTCAGGAAGGAGAGAATGGAGAGCATCTTAAATGATTTCTTTCCTGTTCCTACATTTCTTTAAAAATTTTTTTCGTACAGCATTGTTAATTTTGGGCAGTATTTCGTGTCTCCCCTCGGGTGTAGGCCCTGCGATCCATCAGCATAGTCCCTTGTGCTCTTCCCGCCCCTGTTTTGACCCTCCTCCCCCCAACTTCTGGATGCCTCAGCTTGCAAGTTTTGTCTTTCTCCTGAGCTGTTGATGGATTTCTCTATATTCCATGTATGAGTGAAACCATCGGTATTTATCTTTCTCCTCCTGGTTTATTTCGCTGGGCATTATCCCTTCCAGCTCCACCCATGTTGCTGCAAATGACATGAGTTTATCTTTTTTGATCACTGAGTAGTATTCCGTTGTGTCTATAGACCACACATCTTGATCCACTCATCTGTTTGGGGGCATTTGTTTTGTTCCATATCTTGGATATTGTTAAGAGTTCTGCAATCCTGTAAGAGTTCAGGATTCCTTTCAAATTAGTGTTTTTGTGTCCTTTTGCTCCCCCATTTCTTATAGCAGAAAGCTGCAAGGAGCTGAAATGGTTTTGGATGACACTTCCCTTTTCATTTACTAATTTGGGGTAGAGCGATAGCAATTCGATTTTCCTGAAATGGGACCATTCCTGCTTCAGTGTTTCAAAGAAAATGTTGAGACAGGAAAGTAGGTAGAAGTTCTGTCTGTTGCTCTCTCTGTAAATAAGTCACTCACAAAGCTATTTGCTTCATCCATTGACCATTTAATTTTTTGTAAGAGGCTATAAATTTAAGAGTCTTTCCACTGGTCAATTGTGTGGGCAGTCAAAGATTTGGAAGGACTGATAGTCGCTTAATTTTTCTAACTGGCACCTTCTCTTCGTTTTCTTTTCAAGAGGAGAGGACCAAAATACCATGTCACATATTTGAATATCTGCCACAGGAATGTGTTCCTTTTTTTCCCTAATGAAATGAGGAGTGTGATCCCAGTTTTTATGTTCTCATAAAACACATTCATCACGTAAAAGCCTTTTTGTGTTATTTCCCAGTGGGGAGAAAACTACTGAAGACCTACTGTGTGCCAGGTCCTTTGCATATATTAACATATATTTAGACACCCACTAAGTCCTCACTTAATATCCTTGATAGGATATTAAGGTAGAGTTACAGTTATAGTTCTTGGGAACTGTAACTTTAAGTGAAAAGATGCATCATGAAACCAGGTCCTTGAGTAAGACGATCTTATTCAGATCATCTTATCCCCCTCATCAGTGCAACAAGGTTGAAGAAAATTATGCCGAGGAGTCTGCTGTATTAATATATATTAAGATTTCATGAGTGGTTGCTGGGTACATCTTGTAGGGCCCAAGACAAAGACCCGTAAGTAAGTTCCCTTGGTTATTAAAACTGCCACCTGCCAATCTGGAGTGGCCTTATTTTTTCTTTGGTCTCTCCTTGCACCCCTGTACAGGGTCAATTTCAGATCTTCCCTGGACACTCCTGAGGTTGTGACCCAACAGAGATCACTAGTATGATGTTTATCCTGTGGATGAGATTCCTAGAAGTGACTCACCCTACAGAGAGCTGATATTTGGATCTAGAACTCAAGTCTTTCTATGCCTCTCAATTTGCACTCACTCCTCTCACATTTTAAGATGAACTAATTGATCCGTCACGGCCAATATTTAACTTTCTTTTCTCAGTCGGCTCCTTGACCCAGTTATAAGAAAAGTTAATATTAAAACTTTTAGGCACTTATACAGTGTCTAATTGTATTTTAATATTTGATGTGCTTAGAAACGTATGAAGAATTAGTGCTAATTCTGAGCTGATGGTCACATTCCTGCTTGTCTTATGGTATGTGAACTGTGGCCTTTGGGACATTCTTGAACTTGCCAACTAATTATCACCATGTGGATGTGAATGATGTTTCTATTCAAGGAGCTTGTCAAGACTTCATTTTTTGGTCATTAAAAAAATCTGGATGTCTAAGATCTATGGTCAGATTTTTCTGGGGATTCGCGGTATTTGTTGCCTACAAATTAGTTTCCATTGGATTCCTTTGAGAGGTCAACCTCTGCCCAAATGTGGGTGGCAGGTCCATTGTTTTACTTTGTTATCTAATTTTTTAAATTAAATATGCTCTTTTGGAGATCATTTTAGATTCACAGTCAGTTACAAGAAAAAGCACGGAGAGAGAACATGTGTCTTCTTCCTAGTTTCTATTAATGGCAACAACTTCTACAACTAGGACAATACCACAACCAGGGTATTGACCCTGGTACAGCCGAGATGGAGAACGGTCCTGTCACTGCCAGGATCTCTCCTGTCGCCCTGTACAGCCACACCCAGTTAAGGAATTTTATGTTTTAGGTGAATTAAATCACCTGATAATGAAAGGAAAGCTAGAATGAACTTTTTTCCTGGTTAAATTTTTCTCTTTCAGTTCCCAGGATTGGCACTGCTTCCGGATAATCACTGTTAAAGAAGGTCAGCCGGTACCTCTTCTTCTTATACCACTCTTCTTTCACATTTATTCGATCTGACTTGTGGGTTTTATGTAATCTTGTTGTTCCATCAATCTACTGAAGTTGGAGTCAACATTTTGGGTAATGTCGGTGTCCTGAAAATTTCCAGACTCTGATTGCAACTCTGAGAATTCTAAGAGCTCATAAGAAGACAAAAAACTACTGATTGAGACTTCTGGAGAACAATAGCCCTGGAATGAAAACAAAGGTTGGATTTTCAACATTGAACCTCTTTCATTGATTCTGATGGGGCCCCTGATGGTTGTCAAGGGATATTGGTTGTTATGGTGATGGAAGGTAGGCTGAATCAGGAAGAGACTGTGATTGGAGAGTTTCAGGATTTACACGCACCTTGCTCAAATTCTGGTCCCTTGAGTTAGGCATGATGCAGCCACAGCTGTGTCTATGACATGTATTTATTATTTGATGGCTTCTGGAGTAGAGAGGAAGGCACTGGGCGCTCTTGTTCGTTGTACTTCCCATTACCCATTGCTGCATAGCAAAACATGTCACAATCCAATAACCATTTCATTGCACTCTCATGCAGTGGATAAGAAGCTCAGGCAGGACACAGGGGGTTTGGATCATCTCTAGCCCACAATATTTGGTGTCTCCCCAGTAGTGATTCAAATGACTGGGATGGCTTGTCTGAGTGACGTATGTCTGAGGCTACATGTGATGTCTAGTGGGGCTAGAATGTCCAAGGCGATGTCTTCATGCATGGGCTTGGGGCCAGGACAGGGCTGGCTGGAATAGCAGGAGCCAGGCCACCTCTGGCCCCTCTCCCCATAGCTGCCTTGGGCTTCATCACAACCTGGTGGTCTCAGGGCAGCTGGCCTGCTTCCATGGCAGCTGGCTGACTCTGGAGCACTCATCCCAGGAGCCAGGAAGGTGTTCATCTCTTCAAGTCTAGGCCTGGAAGCTGGGGTACTATCGCCTCCGCAATCATTGGTCAAGCAGTCACAGACCCCACCCAAAGACTGGGACAGTGTCCTCCCATCCCTCAAAAGAGAGGAGTGTGAAAGACTTTGCAGCCCTTTTTAAGCTTCCCCAGCACTTATGATGCATTTTGTATAAAACACTAACATGTTTTTGTTGAATGAATCATTCATGAGGTCAGTAAGTGCCCCACATATTCTGCTGCGCCTTGTTTTTGTTGTGTTAACTCAACCCTCCAGGCCATGACAATCTCTAAGGGAGCTAGGAGGTTCTCGTATTAAAGGAGTAGGAAATACTGTGGCGTCATATCACCCATGGGTTTGATCCTTATTTGTGTAACTTGGTTCAAATCATATTACCTCTCAGAGCCTTGGTTTCTTCAAAATAAAATGAAGATAGTAACCCATACCTCTCAGGATTGTAGGGGTTAAGTAATACAGAGAGCACTGCATCTGGACCCTCTTTGGGCTGAATACTTAACTGCTGCTATGTTTAACTGTTTCATATCAAGGCAAATGTGTTGATTTCTCTGAGTTTCATTCCTTCACCTGCCAAATGATAGGGAGGATTGTTTTGAGGTTGAAGAAAAATGGGAGTTTTGAGGTGCTTAGACAGTGACATTACTTTTCTCTTCTATGGATCCTCATCCTCTCTGCACTTTCTGGTTGCTTTGCTCAGGGGCTGACCTATAGTGCTAGAAAGTGACCTAAAGTGGAATAAAAGATGGAAACGGCCTACTTCTCTTCCTTAAAATGGAGATAATGGTATCTGCCACACTGGGCTGACTCATATATTAGTTATCTGTTGATGCATAACAAATTGTCCCCAAATTTAGAAGCCTATAATAATAAGCATTTATTATCTCATAGGTTCTGTGGAGAAGAAATTTGGGTGCAGCTTAGCTGAGTAGTTTTGGCTCAGTCTCTCGTGAGGGCGACATGTTGGCAGGGCAGCATCAACTAAAGCCTTGCCTGGGGCTGGAGGATCCACTTTCAAGGGGTCCACTTGCCCCATGTTAATCCTGGATGTTGGCAGCAGGACACCTTACATGCCACATGCACCTGGCCGAAGGGCTACATGAATGTTCTCATGACATGACAGTTGGATTCCTTCAGAGTAAGTGATCCTAGTGAAAACAAGGGATAAACCACTAATGCTTTTATGACCCAGGCTCAGAAGCTATATACCCTAATTTTTAAAGAAGATTTATTTATTTATGCATACAAGCTGGGGTACAGGCCAGAGGCGTTGGGTGGCGAGAGGGTTCACCAGAGACAGAGCGGGGAGCAGCACAGGCAGATCCACGGAAATACACTGCTGAGGGGAGCAGTGGGTGAGGCAGGAGAGATCTGCCACGCCATGTGGGAATCTCCCTGACTGGGCATCGAACTCGTGTCGCTGCTGCCGACAGCTCCATAGCGCAGTGCTTAACTGCTGTGCCACCATGGAGGCCCACTATATACCCTAATTTCTATAAAATCTGCTTGGTCATGTATTCAATATGGGTCAGTCTATTCAGTATGGGAGTGGCATAACCAAAGGCATAAATACCAGGGAGCAGAAATCGCTGGGGGGCATTTTGGAATCACTGGGGGCCATCTTGGAGGCTGGCTGTTGTAGCTAGTTAAAAGTAACTATCTGGGGCCTCCCTGGTGGCGCAGTGGTTGAGTGCTGCACTGTGGAGCTGTTGGCAGCGCGCGATGCGAGTTCGACGCCCAGCCAGGGAGAATCCCACATGGTTCGGCAGACCTCTCCGGCCTCGCCCGCTGCTCCCCTCAGCAGTGTATTTCTGATCTGCCTGTTCTGCTCCCCACTCTGTCTCTGGTGAACCTTCTCGCCGTCCTGTGCCTCTGGCCTGTACCCCAGATTGTATGTATGAATAAATCAATCTTTTTTTTAAAAAGTAACTATCTGTGGGCTTATAGCTCAGTGTTACACGTAGTAGACCTTCAGTTCCTTCCTCAGCCTTTTAACTTTATTTAACTACAATCTCAACACTCAAAATCCTCAGACTGAGTCAGAAATGACTTCTGACATCACTGTTTCTCTACAGCTCACTGGTGCAGGAGCTCATAACCTGGAGAGTGCTCTCTGTAGTGTGAAATCTGTTTTCTTTCTCGCCTGTAGTATATCCTTAATTCACAAGACCCACTTACTGATGAACCTTAATTCTCTCACTGAATGGAAAGTAATCTCTCTCCCATGAGCGCCTGGAGCTCCAATAGGGCTTTAATACTGAAAATTCATGAAAAGTAGCAACACAAAGGCAAGCATCATTTATGATCCTTGTGGTCCAGGTTGATTAGAAAAACATTGTGAAATTATTGCAGGGTTTGAGGAAGTGGGCTGGTGAGAAGACTCTTGCTGACATCAGCCTGAACAAAGACGATTTCATGGAATATTTTGAGCCTGTGAAAAAAACAAGGCACCCAGCTTCCCAGTGACTAGAGCCCCGAAATATGGAAGAAGGGCTTGGATTCAAATTGCACAACAGAGGGTCATTTTAGGTTGCTTTTGAACAGGGAAAGAGAGGGAGAAAAAAGGAAGGGGAATGTAAAGGCTGGGGGAAATGACCTCAGAAAAGGGCACCATTTATTCATCAGCAGATATCAGGCATCCACCTGTGCTTCGGACTGGCTGGGAGTGGTGCACAGAAAGAGGCTCTCTGGCCCTTGGTTTCGGGGTGCACCGGCTAGAGAGGGAAGCAGAGCTGTAAATGGGCCACGCCGATGTGGGGTGTGGAAGGAGAGCACAGACGTCCCTTTTCCAGCCTGAAGCTCAGGTGAATGAAGATGGGTTTCCTGAAGGCGGGGATGGGGCAGGAGCTGAAGTTTCACACTCAGAAGCAAAGGCAGGAAGGAGTCCTCAGGCGCAGGGGACTGGGAGGCGTAGGCTGAACCGGGAAGCGCCTCCTCTTCCCCTCCGGTGCTCCGGCCCCTGCGCCATTGGCGTGGGGAACTCCGGTGTGTTCATCTGGTCTGTGTGTCCAGTTCATCCGCTTCCTTTGTGTGTGTGTGTGAGAGAAAGCGCGCGAGCGAGCACACTAGTCCCCGTGAAATGGCCTGTTCTCCTGACTCCCAACTAGTTGACAGGTCATTTGGAGCCTGGGTCAAGAGCCAGACAGTGAATTACAGTGAACTCGGGGCGCCTGGAAACTGGGCGGGGTTGCCCATTCTTTGTTTTCCTCCCATCCTTTCCCTCTTCCTCTTTTCCCCTCTCCCTTTTCTCTTCCCTCCTCCTCCCTTCTCTTTTCTTCCTTGCTTCACTTTCCCATCCTCTTTTCCTCCCTCCTTCCTTCTCTCCCTCCCCCTTTCCCTTCCTCCCACCCCCTTTCTTTGAGAACAATGACACGTCTTACCAGCACTAGACATTCCAAGCAGGGACCACGGTTCAGAAGGGGAGGAGGTGGACAGGAGAGGCCAGGGGGAGGGAGGGGAGCGAGAGCCGCTTCCTAGTTTGCTAAGTGCAAGCACAGAGTTTTTCTTGCCCTTCTAAACAAGAAACAAACCTTCCCCCACGTGCGACCCTCTACAGCCTCTCCCCAACCTCACCAAACCCAGCCGGGCCCAGCTGCTGCTCAGGCAGACACACGTGCCCTGGGGCCTGGGCCTGCAGGGAGCCATTTTCTCTTCCAGAAGCAGCGACATGCCCCCTCTTCTCTGCTGTCCGGAGCGTGAGCAGGCTTTCTAGTCTCCTCCTGGCACCAAGGAAATACTTCTGTTTTCCCCTCTACGTCAGTGTGGAGCGCTGCTTCCCTTTCCCGTGGCCGCGGCAGCTAACATGCTTTCTTCATGGCCGACGAGAGTGGATTTCAAGCCCCCTGTGTGTGTCAGACAACAGACAGACACAGGCCGGGCGGGCTGGCGAGGGCAGAGGTGAGAGGGGTTGAGTCAACTCTGAGGACAGAGAAGCCTTAGGGCTGAGCGCCTGGAATGGGGAAGTTGCCAGAGGCATAAGAGGCCCCACCAGCACCGCTGTGCCGGCCCCGCCTGCCCAGAACACCTGCACAGCTCAGGAGTTTGCAGCACAGGAGAGTCCAGGCTTCTTAGTTGGCATCTTCTTTAAAATTCGCCGGCATCTTCTGGATAAACTTGCGATGCAGGAAGACTCATTCCCTCATCAGTTCACCCACAGTATGCCGGGCACCGCGCTGGGCCCTGGGAGATGGGCGAGGAAATGGTTGAAACTGCCTTTGTCCACACCCCTCCCGTGCCTGGCACGCCTGCCCCCATCTTTACACTGTCATCTGGCATCACGTCCTCCCCCGAGCCCCCACCCCGTGTTCACTATGCGCGGCAGATTTACGTTTCCTCTGATTCCATCACGGGACTCGGAAAATCTCTGTCTCTGTCTCTGTCTGACTCTGTCTCTGTCTCTCTGTTTGTCTCTGTGTCTGTCTGACTCTGTCTCTGTTTCTCTGTCTCTGTCTCTCTGTCTCTGACTCTGTGTCTGTCTCTGTGTCTGTCGCTGTGTCTGTCTCTCTCGCACATGCACACAGTGCTGTTCCTACTCTGTGGCATTTATTTGCTTACGCGTCAGTCTCCCTCTCTTGGCTCCCAAGGGTTTTTTGAGGACAAGACCAGTCTCTTATTTATATCTGATTCCCTATTTTTAAAACTTAGTTCATGGGATATAGCAGGTGCTCAAAAATCTCCCATCCATTTCTGGATCATTCTATCCTCAAGCACCCCCAATGAAATTTGCCCCAATGAGGATCCTGAGGGCCCCTTTCAGGTCTAACTTTCTCTGCCTTGACACATCGCCAGTTTACTGGGGACAAAAGTCTCCTGGAATCAAAGGATGAGGTGCTCCATGAAGATAGGAAAAAATTTGTCTTTAATGGAGAAAAAAGATAAAAAGAAGGTCCTTCAGGACAACTTTGAGGTTATTGATGTCTCCTGGACATGTCCACTGGCCACCTTGAGAGATAGGGTTAGTCTCAGGTGGAGATGAGGGCAGCACTAATCTCATATGTCACAGGTGCTCACCACTGCTAGTTCCTCCTGTCCTTCCTGGACCCGTGGAGGATCACATTTCCTGAATTCCATGCAGTCAGGTGGACTATGCTACCTGTGGAGGCAGGAAGTAATGTTTGTCCCCCTGGGTTGAAGCACTTTAGAGATGGAGCATACTTCTCTCATTCCCAGCTGTGGTGAATGAGGAAGCCCCATGTTCCAGGTGGGGCAGCTAGAAGCTGGTGGGGCCTCCAACGGCCTGGGTGCCTGAGTGACTGTGTGGAGCAGAGTGATCTGCCAACCTAGCATAAATGTAGTAAGGTTGAGAAATAACGTTTTGCGTTAAACCATGGGGATTTGGGTCTCCTTGTCACTGTAGCAAAATCTAGCCTCTGCTGAATGACAGGAGCGTGGAGCGGTTTATTGGCTTTTGTCCAATGAACTCGAAAACCCCGAATCCTACATCAAGGCATCCTTACATGCTGCAACTAGAGTAGCTCTAAGATGCCTGGGTTGATAACCTATCGCTAACATCTACTGCTAATTGCTATAACTGGAAAAGTGAGCTTCTGGAAAAGGGGCAAGCAGATACGCTGGGAGAGAGGGTAAACTTGCTGGGACTTTGTCCTATGAATAGGTGGTTTTCACCTGTCCCCTCTTTAGGTCATAGACCATAGACTGTGACCATTCCAGCCAGGCCACTGTTTTATATCCAAGTGTCTGGGAGATTGCTTATTTCTCTTTTCTGAACAAGGAGGGTCATTTGGTAATTAATCAATGAGTGAATCAATTGGTCAATGTTTAAGGTTCCCAGAAAACCAAAGCTGAACTTGGAGTCTCAGCTGGTATCCTAAAATGGGAGCCTCTGTTCTCAGCTCCCCAAAACCTGTCTTCTTTCTTTGAATTGTGCAGTGGTCATCCAAAGATACACTATGTTTTTTCCTGTACAGACCTACCTGTGGTAAAGTTTAATTTATGTATTAACTGCATAAAAGGTTAACAATAATAGCCAATAATAAAACATTAAATGTCAATATGCTAAGATAAAAGACAGGGAGGGGGCTTCTTTATTCCCTTGGGACTTGGCCTGGGGACTGATAAGCAGGACCCTGGGCCCCCTCTCAGGGCCACCGCAGCATGTGCTCTCGCTTGCACGCATCGATCCTTGCAATCTCCAACTCCAGGAAAACTCAATCTGATTGATTGTAAATTCTCCCAAATCTATTATTAATGGCACCATTTCTATACCCAGAGTCTTTTAGGCTTCTGACTTCTGATGCTCAAATCCTAGGATTTTGAAACTCAGAAAGTGATTCTCTTCGACTCTTATTGCTGCCACAAGGTTCAAAAGCTTGTCTGGAAGCTCCAGCTCTGGCTGAGGCAGCTTTCTCCAGTGGCCAGGGCTTACATGAAGCACGTTGCGCATGATTCTGTCTCAGTCTGTTCAGGCTGCTACAACAAAAATGCCTTAGACAGGGGTGATGTACAAACAACAGAAATTTATTTCTGAAGACTGGGATGTCCCCAAAGTATTGGCAGATGTGTTGTCTGGTGAGAGTCCCCTTCCTGAGTCCCAGCTGACTCTTTTGTGTCCTACCTGGCAGGAGGAGAGAGGGAGCTCCCTTCAGTCTCTTTCATAAGGGCACTAACCCCTTTCAGAAGAGCCCCACCCTCTTGATCCAATCGCCTCCCCAAAACCCCACCTCCAGATACCATCACACTGGGGATTAGGTTTCAATGTGTGTGACTTTGGTGGGGGGACAAGCATTCGAACTATGGAAATAACCCATTCAGTCCTCATGACGTCCACTGAGGTTGGTGCTCTTGTCTCCATTTGCAGCTGTAAAGCAGAGGCTCAGAGCTAAAAATGACTGCGCCAAGTTCACACTGCCTGAAAGTGGAGGAGCTGGGTGTGAGCCTGGGTCGATGAAACCCCATAGCTACTGCTCCGAGTCTGCTCTCTGCCTGGAATCATAGTCCCATCAGAGTCCAGTGGGCTCCAGTCTGCACTGAGGGAGTCTGGGTACCGAGGACCATCTCACCTGGGTGTTAGAGGTGAGAGCTGCCTGCGTCCAGCCCCTGTGGCCGGCGTCTGCCTCTGGGGAACTGAAGTTCTGAAACTGCACATTCGGGACGAGAGCCAAGGGCTCTGAGGCTCCCACCCTTCTGAATTCTAAGTACTTTGAAGTTCATTTGAGATTTGTTGGCAGCTGAGAAAGGGAAAAATGTGCTTGCCTTGCTCTTTTAGTTTTTGTTTCTTAAAGACACGCCAAAGTCATTTTGGGGCAGTCACCAAGGTCCTGGACCAGCCGGTTCCCAGGCAGGCTGCGGATATCTGCAGAGGCCGGCTCTGCTGGGCGCTTGCAAGGACCGAACTGTTTTAAAAAGCCTCTCTGCAGCCTTGTCCTTTGGGAGGCTCATTAGGCTTGGGGTCCCTTATTGGCATTTGCCCATGAATGTGATTTAAAGGTGTAGGAACCCGGGCACGTGCTGCAGGAACTGGGGTTCTGTCTCCGCAGGTAGAAGCAGGATGCACACGGCGTCACGCTGCTTAGGCTCTGTGCAGTTTTATGGGAAATTTCCCTTTCCCATGAGTCCACGGAGGTCCTGGGGGATACTTGGCTTGCCTGAGACCCGTGGTGAAGGAATAAGAGTTTGTGCCCAGAACTCTTAGCCTCCAGAGTCTGCACTTACGTCACTTTACCTGCTGCTTCTGCTCTCAGGGATTCCTTCCTATGGCGTAAGCCTCTGCTCTCTCCTTGGGGAATGATGAAAATGATTTGAATAGTGGGACCCCAAAGTTTCCCTGACTGGAGGATGGGGGTTCCCAAGCCAAGTTAAAAAGCTGGATCAACAATCATACCAAAGGGTAGACTTGGGCAGGTTTCCTTGGTATCTGGGCTGTGCCGACTGAGTTTTATAGATTTTTTTTCAAGCATGCAAGGCCACAGCAGCGAGCTCTCCAGGAAGGGCTGCTGCAGACAGTTGTCTGGGGCTGGGAGGGGCGAGGCTGGCCTTGGTTCCAGAGCGGCAGTATCTGGATACTAGTAGTGTTCCCATGCACACCTGCGGGGTCAGCATGCATGAAAGCAGTTTTCACATGCACACCAGTAACACCTGCATGCATGCCATAGCATCTGCACGCACACCAGTAACATCTGCACACACAACAGTAACACCTGCACCACAACAGTAACATCTGCACCACACCAGTAACACCTGCATGAACACCATAGCATCTGCATCACAGCAGTAACATCTGCACACACACCATCACATATGCACCACACCAGTAACATTCGCATGCACACCAGTAACATCTGCACGCACACCAGTAACATCTGCACGCACACCAGTAACATTCGCATGCACACCAGTAACATCTGCTCGTACACTAGTAACATCTGCATGCACACCAGTAAAATCTGCATGCACACCAGTAACCTTTGCATGCACACCAGTAACATCTGCACACACACCATCACATCTGCATGCACACCAGTAACATCTGCGCACACACCATCACATCTGCATGCACACCAGTAACATCTGCACACACACCATCACATCTGCATGCACACCAGTAACATCTGCACACACACCATCACATCTGCATGCATGCACATTGACAGCTTCGGCATCACCTGGGAGCTTGTTAGAAATGTAGAATCTCCTGAGGGCCCCAGACCTGCTGCATCAGAATCTGTGTTTTAACCAGATCCTGGGTGACTTGAATGTACAAGGGCATTTGAGAACCACTGAGCAGAGCTCGCTCAGCACCCCCTGACCAGCTCAGAGCTGCAGCCGTGGGAGCTCCAAGGGGCTCCAACCTCTAGCTGGTGGGGTGACCCAGGACTGAGTCCATCAGTGAATTATGGCACTGGATGAAGAATATTGCACCCCCATCCTCTGTATCTCCCCCATCATTTCCAGCTCATATGCATTTTTAATTCACACACTGATGTGAGAATTCTTGTGACATTAATTTTCTGCGATGAAGTATCTCATAGAGCAAATTCCATTAAGCCATTTTAATTCAGGATTTAATTTTCTCTACTGCTCAACTAAACCATTTCCATTTTTCCCATTAAAATGTTTATTTATAATAAAATTATTTCATGGGATCAATTATTTTCTGTTTAAATTTTACAGCATTTGTTTCATCAGTCTTTTTCCTTATGCCAACTTTCTGCTGACTATAACTTCAGCTATTTTGAGGCTTTTGTTGGTTTGTTTCTTTTATGGTCCTTTCTGTCACGTTCAACTCTCCTGGATCAAATTTTGCACATCTAAGTTTTGTCAGTGATACTTTTTTTCTGTCAATTTTTAGCCCATTATAAATTCTTAGGTGTATCAATTTATTCCTGTTAGTTTTCCTTGTTGCTTGTTATTTTCTGTCTGTGATATGTGATGGAAATAGTCAGGGCAGGGTTTCAGTCTTTCCCTATCTCCCATCACTGCCCCTCCCCCTTTCTTTCCTTATCTTTAGAACTTAAAACAGTGCCTGGTACTTAGAGGTGTTCCACAAGTATTTGTAGGCTGAGTAAATAATATTCACTAACAATTGAATCAAAGACTATGGTTTGTCTGATAAGAAGACAAGCAACTTTAAGGGATAGAGACAAGTGGGAAAGTGGGGTAGAGAGAAGGACACACACATGATCACGAATATATGTAGGCACAAACACACATGCATGCACACGGACATGCATGTGTACACAGAGACACATGCCCAGTGCATATTCTAGCCACACACATTCAGGTATGCACAAATAAGACGTGCTTGCACAAACAGAAACATGTGGACATGCGTATGTGTATATAAACACAAACACGCTCATGTATATACACAGACCTGCACCTGCACACAGACACATGCAAAACTCAGTTATGTACACAACCACACTATGCACACAAGACGTGTACACACATATTTACACACACAGTCTGCCTCCATATGATGGCAAAACTCTAGTGCAGGTAGCGGGAAATGTCGCTGGTGCAAGAAAAATTGAATAAGAACCGCAGGGTCAAAACGACACACTTAACACAGTCCTCTTTGGGGTGCCACTGTTTCCTTTTCACAACTGGTGCTTAATTAAATGCATATTGAATTGAATTGAATATTGGAAAACCGTTGACTGCCTTTGTGAGAATTTATTTAAAAATTGTACAATATCCTGTCTCTGGGTCAGATGCTGTGAAACTCACAATGTGAAGACAGAGTGGCACTTCTTCTCAAAGACGAAGTTGGCGGGGGAGGGGATGTGGACTCAGAGCAATTAAAATGCAGCCCGATCAGGGTCTTGCTGCAAATCCTCAGGGAACTGGGGAGTGAGTTTAGAGGGAACATTAAAGCTGAGCCATCAAACGTTCCTGCCTGATTGCTTTTGGCGTGTTTGTTAACTAATTATAAGACGAAGACCTCAGAGGAGAGAGCAGGGTTGTAAGGCAGAGAGGGTTGGAATTGAGGGTGGAAGATATGCACTTAGGGACCTGGGCAACCCATTCTACCTGCAAGCTGTTCCTTGCCTCTAACCTCAGCATTCCGACCTCTAAACAGAATAAAATCTCTAGACAGACCCCAATTTACAGTGGCCTGACTTGCAATTTTTTGAATTTACAATGGTGTGAAGGCTGTGAACAGATCCTAAATGTTCTGGGACTACCCCAGCACCCCCAGCGTCTAGCAGACGAGAGAACAAAGCCATCTGCATAGACTCGAAGTCTACGAAACCGTCATGTGAAATGGCTGCCTGTGGGTAAAGCAGCCTCCATCTGCCCACTAATGACCCAGGATAAAGAAGACTCAACAGTGGGCCCCTCTCGATGCATCTCTGCAGTGCAATTAAATCCTCGTATTCATCTTCCTCTGCACACAGATAGAATCCACGTATCGTTAGATCAAAATAACTTCAGACCAGAAGCCCCTCCTCTTTGAGAATATATTTCTGGTCCATGATTAACAGTTCTTTTCTGTATACACTAAACTCAAACTTGTGATTGTTGGACCAGTGCTCAGAGTGGCTCCCACTCAGCTATGCAGTCTCAGGGTGAAGCAGTGACAGCCTACATTTTACAGTATTCAATAAACTGCATGAGATACTCAACACTCAAAGTTATATAACCTCATTCCCTTTCTGAGCTGGAGAGCAGATTTGAGTCTACTTCCTTCCTCCTTGCCAGTTGATTTGCAATAAAGCTTCTTTCTTTTCTCAAATCCTGGTGTCATGGTATCAGCCTCTATGCACTCTGGGCAGCCAGCCCAATGCCCACCGCTCAGTAACAGGACTATGGGGCACAGGTGCCTGAGCTGGCAGCCTGGGCCCACCCTCCCCTTCCCCAGCCATGAGACTGGGTGAATCAACCCCTTGAAGTTTGCTCATGGGTCTAATGGGCAGAAGAACACGCCATCTCATCGGATTACAGGGAGGGTTACCTCACTTACTACACCAGCTTTGTAACTACACCGGCTCGCAGTCCCTAATATTCTCTTCTCTCCACACCAGCCAGAGTCGTCCCTTAATCATAAAAACCATCCTGAAAGAAACCATTAAACAGGCTAGTGGTTGAGGGGCAGGATGGAAGTGAGGAATCGGGGAGGAATCTAAGAAGAGTGAGGGTTCTTTTTGGGGTGATGAAATATTCTGAAATTGATTATGATGATGGTTGCACAAGTCTGCGAGTCTGTAGTCTCTCCTCCTGGCCTCCTTTTCTCTTCTTTTTCCTTCCCGGGTGTCCAGGATCTTCTTCCCCCAAGGCCTGGCTTCCCTAAACTAAGCTTTTCCTGACCACCCTTTTTCACTTGTTCTCTCTACTCGCCTGCCATATTTTCTTTAGACTGTGTAACAATGCGACATGCTTTCTGTTTCAGTTAAGACTTTTCTTGTTATCATTTCCTCCTCCCCTGGCCTGATCCTGTAGTGACCAGAGAATGTAAATTTCAGGGGGTGGGCATACTTTCCGAGAGTGTTCACACTGCGGTTGAGTTCACACTGCATCCTCAGCCGAGTCCGGGCAGAGCCGCCCTCGGTGGGGGTCTGAACGGACGATGGAAACAAGATGATTCTTATTACTTGCCCCAAGGGCTGGCTTGCAGGAGGGGTCCAATCAAGGCACACTTTTATTATCAAATTATTCATTCCAAATAAGGTCCCTAATCACCAACTTTTCTGTCTGAAGTAACTCTGAGTTTGAGTCAAGTATTGCCCCGGGGTCCTGGCGGCGCACGTGTGGGGTGGCCTCCTGCGGGGGCTGTGGATGCAGTGTTTCTGCCGCAGGTTCTCTCCTGCTGGGCATAGCGAGCCGTGACATTTATAAATCTCTGGACTCTTAATCCCCCGCTGATCCTCAGAGAGGTGTAGCGGTTTGTTGCAAACCACATCGCCCACTTTGAACAAAGGAGGAAGTGGTACCCAGGCATCAGCCTGGCTGTGCCATCAGCTTGTGGGTCCAGCGGAGCTGCCCAGCCCGGGAGGCTGCGAACAGCTCACTCGGGGGCCTGGTCCTCACCCAGCATTCTCAGCTTGTGGGCAGATCTGTTTGCTTCCCGCCTTTCCTTTCGTTGAGCTAGAGTTTCCAAATCCCCCCGGTTCGTCCGCACGCTCCTCCCCCTCGGACCATGCGGGGTCCTCAGCGACCCCGCGTGTTAGGGCAATTCCCGCAGGTTGGGCGGGGAAGCCCCAGTCAACGAGCAAGTGTGTGGCTTGGAGCGCTGTGATCGTGGTTCGTGTGCTGCTGCGCGGAAGCGCGCCCATCCCTGCCAGCTGCCGCTTCCGGCGCACGGAGACTGGCGCCTGCGGGTCCTTCGGTCAACGGGGATTTGCAAGCACAGGCTGCCTTCAGTGGGGCTCCACGGATTCAGCCACATTCACGAGAACCACGTGGCTGTGGGTGGGGTGTTGGGGGGGTAGTCTGATGAGTGTGGGTGCTCCTGAGACAAACAGGGCACTTGAAAGGCTCCCCAAAGCCTGTCGCCCTTCCGGGAACCATCTGAGTTGAATCAGTGGACCCCCCACTGAAGGCAGCCTGTGTTTGCAAACCCTCGTTGAAGGAGGGAGCTGCAGGCGCCAGTCTTTCTGCACCAAGGGTGGCAGCTGGCAGGACCCGAGACGGTGCAAAGGCCAGATGGAGCCAGCCCAGTGAAAGGCTCGTGTCCACTAGTGGCTGGAGGGGTGGAGAGCAAGCCACTTGGAGTGGGGGGAGGGGCCACCCTGGGCGGACCTCGTTTGGATTCACCGCTGCCTGAAGATGCCGTCAGCAGTTCTTGCCAGGAAGGGAGGTGGTTTATCTTCAGTCAGTTCAGCAAAGTCTGCCGAGGTGCGGCAGTTGGGCGACGCTGGATCCTCGTCCTCCAGAAATTCCCACCCCAAGAGAAGGCCTATTATTCCTTCCGCCACATTTGCAACTACCAAATGCACGGAAATCACACAGCAGATGTGCATGTTATAAGATTTTGTGTGTGTGTGTGTGTGTGTAGAGGGCACTCCCTAAAGAATTGTAAAGATGACATTTTTGGCTACCCCTTGCTTTATTTGATCTTATTTCCCCCCTCGCTTTTATTCTTTAAGCTGTATTCATATACCGTAGTATGTACCCATTTTAAATGAATCATTCAGCCATTGTTAGTATTTTTTAAAGATTTATTTATACATACAATGCTGGGGTGCAGGCCAGAGGTGCAGGGGATACAAAGATTCACCAGAGAGAGAGTGGGGAGCAGAACAGGTGGATCTACTGAAATCCACTGCTGAGGGGAGCAGCGGGAAGACAGGAGAGGTCTGCTGCACCCTGTGGGAATCTCCCCTGCTGGGGATCGAACTCGTGCTGCAGTGGCTGCTGCTAGCTTCATAGTGCTGAGACTTAACCACCACAAGGGAGGTCCCATTGTGAGTATTTTTACAGTTGTGGCATCATCACCATGAGTTTATTTTAAAAATTCTCCATCATCCCAGAAAGAAGCCTCACGCCCATGTGCAACCTCCTCCCTGCCCCCACAACCTCTCCCCCACCCCGCCCTGCCCAAGGGGACCACCGGTCAGCTGGGTCGCTAAGTTTTCCCTTCTCTGGGCACCACCTATAATGCAGTGATGTGCTCTGTGCATTTTGTGTCTCGTTCCTTCTACTTGGCATTTGTACTTCATCCATTAGACACACTCAGAAGCAACAGTCCCAGCATCAACATTAGCTTTAATTTTGTCCTTTTCCTTCACAATCGAAGCCATGATGAACTGGCCTAGATCCGATGAAGTTAGAGTCGTCTACTTCGAGCCTGCTCATTCCAGCCCTGAGTGGGGGCAGGTAGAGATGCCCAGTCCTGCCTCGTGAGAGCACACCTTCTTCCCAGAGGCTTTATAGTTGGCTTTCTTGATGAAGAAGGCACAGCGACCCCTCTTTAGGGTCTCTGTCCTTGTCAGTGAGGATGCAAAGCTCCAGCAGATGTGGGCTACGGAGTCCCCCAGGGTTCAGAAGGAATTGCCAGGGGCTTCCTGCACACCCCAAGGTCTCAGGTGAGTTCCTCAGTTGTCCCGGCCTCAGTGGCTCAGTCTGTGAAATGGGAACACAGACACCATCACCATTAGACTCTTAGAGTTGCTCTGAAAACTCCACGGGTTAATATCTGTAGGGCATGTAGAACAGCGTCCTGAACAGACAAAGCCCAGAAGTGTTTGTTCGATAAAAATAAATAGATTTTGAACCACAGCTGGTTCATGATGTGGGGAGTGAGTTAAATACCTGGCTGGGTGACTGTGGACCAATTGTTCATTCTCTCCAAGTCTCAGCTTCATCACCTGTGAAATGAGGAGGCAGGACTGGGTCAGCTCCCAGGTGCCTCTGATGTCTCAGCTCAGCAGTTTTTCTCCCACCGTCCAGTGAGAGCAACGAGTCTTGTTTATAAGCAGGAGCAGCGGCTGATGAGATGGGACACAGAGGTCACACGATTGGCAGAAGCCTGGGGCTGGAGACAGCCCTGGATGATGGGGCTTCTTTCTGTCCCTGAGAAACATCTGGGCACTTGCACACCCCAATGCCCAGGCCCTGCTATGAACAAGTGATGCATCTCTGGCCGTGAAAGGTTCCGGCACTGCAGTCTCGCTCTGTGACTCTCCCGCAGCCAGGTTCGGCGTCTTCAGGCTGGTCTAACTCCGCGTGTGGCCTCGTGGTGATCTGTGAGACTGGGCGTTGCTGCTCTGTGGCATCTAGATGGCCCCCAAATAGAGCGTTCCCCTGAGTGACAGCCACTCCGGGGTCACATTGCACCCCACATCCCATCTGACCTTCTCAAGGTCAAATGTCAGTGGTCCATGCTCAGTCTCCAAATGCTGCTTCGAGAGGGGACACAGCTTTCTCGAGGTCCAGTGTCGGTAAGTGGGGGGACCAGGCCCCTCTCACCCCAAAGGGATTTAACTTCCTATCACCTCTCCCCCCGTGAAGGGTGAACAGGGTGAGCCCCTTGGGGGAGCTGCACTAATCAGGGGCTGGGGAGGAGGCTGCTCCTAGTCTGGATTGATTTAAACCCAGGTCAGCGTAGAGTGACCCAGAGGTTCTCAAAGTGTGGTCTCTAGACCACCGGCGTCAGTGTTATCTGGCAATTTATTAGAATGCACACTCCGGGGCCCTCCGCAACGCCCCCCTGCACCCCCCGCAGTCTGTGTCTTAACAGCCCAGGGGATTTGCACGCAGGGGGACACAAACACTGAATTCTGAGAACCTCTGTCCTACACCAGCGCTTCTCTCCCAGCTGCAAACAGTCGCCCGGGAACTTCAGGTAGGGCCTGAGAGGGGGCAGCCTGGGCCTCCTCTGTGGTTTAGATGGCCAACGAGGGGTGCCAGGTTTAGCCAAACAGTAGCCACGACCACCACTCACCAGGTAAATCGGGATTTTAGAGAAACAACAATTATTTTAGGGTAAGTACATCCCGTGTGCTCTTTGGCACATAGTAGGACTAACATTTCCTGCCACACCTATGTGCAGGCAACACTGAGGAGTGTCGGATGGGGCTGCGAACCCTGAGCGTGCAGCGCGATGAATTTCTACGTCACAGATGCCCGTCCGCCTGCTCACTTGCTGCTCAGAGTAGGGCCCCTGGGCCAGGGCGGTGACACCTCTGGGATCTCAGAGGGATCCAGGGCCTCAGGCTCCTCCCAGACCTGCTAAACTGGATCCTGCGTCTTAACATGGTCCCCAGGTGAGTGGCATTAGCAGTCACTTTGAGAAGCTCTGATTGGGTCTTTTTAGAAGGTGCCAGGACAGTAGCTGCCAGCCACAAGTGGGTGTTCCAGTTAAAGTGCAGTGAAATGAAATGTACACGTTAGCTCCCCAGAGCCCTCCAAATGCTCACAGAGCAGGCGCGGCCCTGGCTGCCCTCTCAGGCAGCAAATACACAGGCTGTTCCCTCCCCCCGAGAGCACTGCTGCCTGGTGCCATTTAGAAGGTGCCCAAAGGACGTTTTGGTGACCAACAGGTGGGCTTTGGGGCCTTATGCAGAAATGAAAATAAAAATGGCTATGGGCCAGGGAGGCCAAAAAAAAAAAAAAAAAAGCAGCTGCTCAGCAGAAATGCCTGCGTCATCTGAAAAAGGTGGAAAAACCCCAAAACCTCCTTTTAAAGTTGGCGAAGTTCCTAGGTGAGCGTGTCAGGCCCTGCTGGCAGAGTGGCTGCGGCAATGCAGAGCATAAGTGCATATGACATCCCATTATTACCAGATAAATTCATTAGGACGGATGCGATCGCAGTGAATACCAAATGAGCCGCCAGTGGCAGGACCATAAATTAAAGTGTTACACAAACAGCGCTGGCCCGGGGGTGGGGCACCTCCCTCTAGCTCCTGGCACCTGTCTGCAGGGGGCACGGGAACAGGGAGCCCACCCCAGGGTCAATGAAATGTCAGAGGCCTTGTCAGACACCTGGCAGGGGCTTGAAGATGTTTGGGAACAAAAGGACCTGGGACATTTGGACCCTAGCCTCTGGGTCTGTAGCAGGAAGCTTGGGGTGGCTAAGGACAGTGGGTACCCTTGCATTTTGCAGGATTTGGGCTTGTGAGTGTTGGTGCATACATTTCTCTCATGGGATTGCCTCCTACCTATAGGGTTGAGGTTGAGAGAAAACAGAGAAAAACTGAACATTCAAAGTGCTCAGGGAAAATTCGTTCTGGTCCCTCGGTTTCAATTCTGTGTGCTTCACTAGGCAGCTGTGAGTTCTTGGTCAAGAGCTAGCTCCTCTGAGCCTCAGTTTTTCTATCTATAAGATTTTTAAGCTCAGAGTCTCGTAGGCATACTATGTGCTGGCACACAATAGCGTTCACTCCGTAAATGATAACTGAATATTTTTAGCTTCCATATATTTTCTGTCAACCTACTATGTGCCAGACTTAGTAGGTAATGCCAAGATGGATAGACATGGTTCTTGTCATGACCAGATGGTAGAAATGCACAATTAACCACCATGTTCAGTGCTCTGTATAAGGACAGAGGTGTTTACATGGTGCGGTAGAAACACAGAAATGTCTGTTTCTCCCAGGGAAGGCCTTCGGGGGGAGGTGTCTTTTCAGATGATTTGAAGGAAGAGCTGGAACTTGCTAGGAAGGTTGGGGAAGGGCATAGCACAGGGAGGGGAGAAGCATTTGAGAGGGCGGAGTGAAAAAGAGTATTCAGAAAACCAGTCTGCATTCAGAAAACCTCAGGAGGCCTGGTGGGTTGGGACCAGTGGATACATATGGGGAGGGGTGGGAGATGAAGTCAGAGCAGAAGGTAAGAGCTGTGCGCGAGAGTGAGGCTTCTGTGTCAGGCTAAGAAGTGTGAGTTCCTGGCTTATTGATGGAGGACTCTATAAGTCCCACTAATGTGTTTCAAATTACCCCAACACATAGCAGCTTAAAACATCAACAAATCTTTTTTACCTCACTGCTTCAGAAAGAAGTCATTTGAAGGCTTGAAGGGGTGGGAGGAGCTTCTTCCAAGATGGCCCTTCACATGGCTGGCAAGTTGGTGTCAACACGTGATGTTTGGAGCTGTGGCAGCCACCTTCTCACCTTGAGGTAAGACTGCATTCTCACACTGACAATAGCAGGAGACAGAAAGATGCATGTATATCACTGAGCTGCTGAACCCAATCTAGATCACTCTTCTGAACTTATTTTGCAAGTCACAAATGCACTTAGGGTTTGAGACAGTGTTGGACTCTTTTTAAAAAAATTAAAGCCAAACACATTTCTAACTGATACATCTGTATTACCAGGTGGATTGGAAGCTCTATGAAGGTAGGGCTAAATTTGCTTGCTTGCTGGTGTAGTGGGACTCAGCACAGCACTTAGCATATAGCTGCTACTTGCTACATCATCGTTGAATAGATGAATCAATCCTTTGTAGACATTTCAAACTAATGAGTGAGTATAAAGAAGGCAGAAACATACAATTCATGTGCAATGGTCCAAATATATAATACATTTTAATCAGATTCCAGATGGTAATTTCAGAGCAGTATGCGAGGTGAGTAATGTATTTAACCTCACTGTACAGGTGATAGTTCTGGGGGTCTGAGGGGATAAACTTGCCCACGTTCCCAGCAAGAGCCACAGCTGGGGAATAGTGGTGCTTGCATTGGAACTCAGGTGGTTTGAGAACGAAGCCCATATTCTGTGGACTCTGGTCCAAGACCTAAGCACGGCTGCCTGCCATCCTCAAGGGAAGGCAAGAAGTCTGCAGCAAACGAGATGGCTCCCACAAGTTTTGCCTCGCAAAATAGAACAGATGACAGAACTACCCAGAATCTGGTCCCCTTGAGTCCTAATTCACCAGATGCTATTTTTATGTCACTCATGAGCAGAACAACAAAAACTGGCACCACAAAACCTAACAGTTTAAAGGCAACTTTGGCACCTATGGCTCTTGGCTGCCAGCCTTTGCACTCCCACTGTGGCAGCTGGAAGCTCGGAGTTGGACACGCTGGATTTCAGATCCCAGCCCTGCACACACAGGGAGTCGGCTTCTGAGCCTTGGTTTCATCGCCTACAACGGGTAGGGTGTCTTGGTGAAATAAGCCATGGGAAATGCTTTGTGTCACAGCCAGCACATAGTAGGGCCTCAACCAACATTCATCTCTATCTGTTCCACCCTTCCAACTTACTCCTGAGCTCAACTCTAAGTGACTTTTTATGTTTATAGAAGTTATTTCATTTTACATGTAAGACAAATATGAAAAATTCGATTGAAGATTTTCTATTTCATATTTCTAGGTTCTGTGCCAGAGACCCTCAGTTTATCCCACTGTAAAAGGGAAAAGCTCAACCGTCTTCTACCCAATGCAGAGTACACAGAGCTCTTCCATGTCTTAATTAAAAGTTGCAGAGTGTCTTCCTATCTGCAGATGAATGACATTTAAATAGAAAATAGTGTTCAGCTATTTTATTACCTGGTTAGGGAATATGCTCTAAACAGCATGCCTCAGTAATTACTGTACACTTTTCTTAAATACCCTGTTTACTGATTGTCTTGTAATCGTATGATACACATATATAATTTTATGTTTATGGATAAGTGCTCTTTCCTGACAACTTGAACATCTAAATTAGGCAACGCAAAGTCAGATAATTGCAGGGAAACATTTGTTGTCTGGCGTATGAGATCTCTGGGCAAATAGCATAATTGTGTGGTATCTACTTGGAATCAATCATAGGTGGGTGGCCTGATGTTTATCAGTCACCCTTCCATCATCCCTTCATTTTTAAAAGTGAAATTCAAATTTACCTTCAAGAATAGCTTCTGACTTTGACAGCTATCATCAGGTGTCCACGCCCTTGCTTTTGTAACCTGATGGTCTTGCAGAGTGGGTGCAAGATGAATATGGTAGCTGAAGCAGTGAGGTATTTTGAAGAATATCCATCAAGTTTTGGCCTCTTCTTTCTTCTGGTAACAGGATAGTCAATGAGAGTACGTGTGGCTCAGATCTAGCCAATCAGGCATTAGCGATTGGCTCCATGGTGGGTGTGGGACCTTGGCAGAGCCAATGGGCATTCTCCCTGACACTGATGTGTAGATGCTACAGGAAAGACTCCCTTGTTTTGGGAAGGATATATAAAGGAGGATGTAAGCTGTAGGTACTGGCGGTTATATTTGTTCTCTCCTAGTAGAGAAGGCTTGCCATGGTAGGAGAATATGAAGCTAAAGAGAGAAAGGGGAAGAGATAAATTGATGGGGGAAGTGAGAGAGAGAGAAGGGGGGAAGAGAGAGAGGGAGAGGGAGAGGGAGAGGGAGAAGGGTGGGGGCAGAGAGAGAGAGAGAGAGAGAGAGAGATGCTTTGGTGGTGTCTAGCCTCAAGTATTCTTCCCGAACCACGTGAGCCAATAAAGCCATTCCCCTGTAGGATGATTTGGGTTCAGTGTCTGTTCTATTTCCTGCAACCAAAATAAGTTCTGATTCCCCACCAATCTCCCTATCCATTTCGATGGCAGGATGCTCCCTCCCACATGCTCTGGGACTGATCTGCCCCGAGCCCAGCGCTCTGGGTGGTCTCTGTGTGGCCCGTGACAAGGCAGCACGGGTGACATCCTCCCCACTGTCTTTGTGTCCTGGTCACCCAGGATGGCGAGTGGAGAACATGAGATCTGGAGTCTGAGGCCGGACAAGGGCAAGGTCATCGCGTGCAGGTCTTGCTGGATGTATCAAAGGCCTCACGCACATTCCTATCCTTTGACCCAGTTGCTAATGGTTTTTGATTTGAAAACAGCACAAGATGGAGCACAGATTGATCCACAAAGAGGCAGAGCCAGGCTGTAGCGCACGACCCCCCCGGCCCCCGGAACAACCCAGGGCCCCCTGGGAAACAACCCAGGGCCCCCCGGGAAACAACCCAGGGCACTGTGAATTCATTATGGTTTTTCCACATCAGACATGTAACATAGCTCATGAAGAATATGAAATGTTGTTATAAATACTTCAGCACAATATTGAATGGAAAAGGTAGGGCAGAGAAATTGTGAAAAATACTCAGTGAATAATGTAAAGACCCTAAGTACCAAGATGGGAAGGAAACACACTATTATCTGACTGTGTCTGGATGGTGGCGTGGAGGGGCATGTTTTTCTTGCTCCTCCACATTTTCTTTTGTCTTTCCAATTTTCTGTAATGATGATGTATTAGGTTTATAATCAGAAAAATGAAATAAAGCAAAATATAATAAAGAAAAATGAATCTTGGCTTGACCGTGCTCCGCTTTCTCTCACGTTCGGCCGGGGCCCAGGGCCGGGGCCTGGGGAATGAAGCATCTCCTGGGATCATTCATAAGCTCCTGGGTGTTCCTCTTCTTATGCCTTCGCCTGTCAGTGGGGATGTTACCCTCGTGGTTACCACTCAAAACTGTAAGGCGGGTGCCAGGGCCACAGGCGGAACGCGAGTCTGAAAGAACCAAATACGAATCCGTCTGGAGGCTTTGCTGGAGCTGGGGGATGGTGTTGGCGGGGTCCCCCAGTTGCTCCTGGTCTGGGCAGTGGGGAACACGTCCCCAGGAGGGACACCCAGGAGGATGTCAAGACACCTGTCACCTGACAGTCTGCGGAATGTGGGTTTCACAGAGCAGATGTGGGTTGAAGGCAGAGTGCTCAGGTAGGGGTGGGGGGAGGGAACTGCAACCCCACAGAACTGTCCCCAAATTCTCACCCATTTACTCTCATCCACTCAGGGCATGGGCTAAGCGGCAGCTCTGTGCCAGGACGGGGCTCGGCTCTGGGTCACAGACAGCAACGCAGCCTGCAGGCTCCCGGTGAGGAGAACAGACACACGCCGATGATTCATGCCCACAGCTTACCGCCTTCCTTCAGTTTTCTTTATTTTTTTTTTTAAAGATTGATTTATTTATGCGTACAGGAGCTGGGGTGTAGGCCAGAGGTGTGGAGTGTGAGAGGATTCACCAGAGAGAGAGTGGGGAGCAGAACAGGCGGATTGACTGAGGTACACTGCTGAGGGGGCAGCAGGGAGACAGGAGAGGTCTGCTGCGCCATGTGGGAATCTCCCTGGCTGGGGATCGAACGCGTGCTGCAGTGGCTGTGGACAGCTTCATAGTGCTGAGACTTAACCCCTTGTGGAACCAGGGAGGCCCCCACATTCCTTTTGTTTTCTCAGCCAGTAAAGATGAACTCTTGTACTCAGACCTCAGCTCTAAAACCTGTATATTCCTAAACCTTGCCCGGAAGGAGAGCTGCTTGTGCCAGAGGAGGCGTGTCCCTGGAGCTCTGTCCCCAGCTCCCTAGACTGTCAACTCCTGCTGACTCCCTTCGCTCCTCGTCGGTGCCTGAAACTGGACTAAGGGCTCTCAGAGCCCTCACAGGCTTGGGGTCAGGCTCCTCGTTCTACCCCTGAGTCCCAACAGGCCGAGCAGCGGGCAATGACGGTGTTTCGGGGCTTGCTCGCCTATGCTTATAGGGGGGTGAAACTGGGGCCAGAGGGCCCTCACTCATGGACTGGATCCCCTCCCTTGTCCAGTGACAGGAGGGACTTAGGGGCACTGGAGCCAGCACTGACCGGGGGAGAGAAGGAAAGGGACTCGTGGGGCAGCGGGAGGCTGGCATCATTTGAAGGAGGTTTGGCCCTGGAGTCTGGTGGCCTAAGCCCCTGTGTAGACGTCCTCAGGCAAGTAACACCCCCCACCCCGAGCTCCTGAGCTCCTTTGGGCACAATGGGCACAATAACGTGGTGGTGGGGCAGGTCCCCAGGAAACAGCCTGTGAGGCCGAAATAGGTGTGGAGGTTTATTGGCGGGGGGCGGGGGGGTTGGGGGGCTCGGCGCTTGCTGGGGAGCAAGGAGGTCAGGATGAAGTGAGCGGGGAGTGGGCGAATGTCAGGTGGCTGTGAGAGAGACCTTAGCAAGTACCGCGTCATACTGCGCTGGGCCTGCTGAGCTGCCTGGCCCGGGAGCAAGAGGCTGGGCCAGGAGTTGGTGGCAGGCTGCCCCCAGGGGGGGCAAGTGTGCCCTTGGAGGAGGCGGTCCCCCTCCACCTTGTGGGTGCAATTTCTGGGGGAGAGCAGCAGCTGAGTCATGAGTCCCTAGGCCTTGAGGGAGAGATCTGGGTGGCGTGTGACAGCACCCATCCCCTCACACCAGCCTTCGAGGGTAATGTGGAAGGTTCGGTGCAATAAAGTACCTGGCGGAGCCTGGCACCCACCAGCCTCTCAGTAAATCGTCTGGGTGACGTTGTGCTACTGATGAATCTGACTAGTTTGTTATCAAGGCTGTTAGTGAAGAAGCTGATGGTGAAAGGAGGCAATGAGCACATGCCAGCAGCCCAAAGGAAACAATCCTGAGTTCAGCCATCTTGCTAACCCTCTGATGTACATTTGCATCCTGAAAAAGCCTCAGGTCTGCACACCGAGAGCCCGGCTTGCATTGGAAGGGGAAAGGCAAACGCAGCAGAGGCTGGAGCAGAGCCGCTTTGCTTCGAAGCGTCCCTGACTTGGGCTCCTGGGGGCCAAGAACACCGCAGCAACCAGCCCGGCGCGCTGCTTTGGGTCCTTGGGGCTGCGCTAGCTGTGTGCTGGCTGGGCTGGGGCTGCCTGTTCTCACTTCCTGCGTGAACCCCAGGGTCAGGGCTGCACCCAGATGCCCTCCCAGCTTTGCCCTCCCTCTTGATCCCTGGATGCTGTTGGGCTTTCTCTGGAAAAAGTGCTGGGTCCGCAGGAGCCTCAGGAGGTCCCAGGAAGTCTCTTAGGGCCTTTCGGAATTTCCCCCAAAGCTGGGGCTGAGCCCCCGTCCTGGAAGCTCCTGGAGTCTCAGCTTTGGGCCAAGGGTGCATGCGCCATGGGGGCGGGGGGGTCGTGAGCGCTGAGCCCCGTTGAATACACACCCTGGCAGTTTTCTGCATTACTGTAGTCTCAGAATTCATCAGGGGCTTGACCGTAGGAGAAGCTCCATAGGTGTTTATAGGATGACAGAATGAACGAATAATGGATAAATGATGGATGGATGGAAGGATGAATTCTCCCTAAAGGGTATTGTAAGGCCAAAACCCCCCCTCCTTTCTGTTTGCCCAGTATGGAGATGTGTCTGTCCGCTGGTTCTCTCCAGGTGATGCACTCCCCGGCCTCCGTGTCCTTGGGGGTCGTGTGTATTCTGTGGTCCCTCACCTGTGAGAGTTCTACGGCCATGGAGGGCAGTGGGCCAAGTCCTTTCATGTGCCAGAGGCTTTACACAGGCCGGTCCTTTTGCTGAGTCACCTTCCTTGCTCCTCACGCATCCTCTGTTAGATAAGCACTGGCCATCTGTGGGCACTAAGGGCAGAGTTGCCTCCTCCAGGAAGACCTCCCAGCTCCTCTGTTGTCCCACATCTCCAGGTCCTCTCTCAACATACAGTAACATACTTCACACAGGGGTAGAGGTGTGTGTTGACTTCCAATTCCCACCAATCTGTGGGCCAACTGAGAAGGGGCAGACTTTGATTTGTCTCTGAGGCCCAGGACCCTGCCAGGGACTGGAATGGAACTTCTGGGGGAAGGAAGGGAAAACTGAAGTCAGAGGTCTCAGGATAGCCTCGGCCTGGGACTTGTCCTGGAGAGACAGGGACATGAGGTCAGACAAGTACCAGCCAGAGGCCCCCACCTGGAGGCAGGGGCGTGGTCTGTGGGGGCTGCAAGCAATTCAAGAAATCCTCCCTCCATCACAGTTCTCTGACCTTCAAAAGTGAGTGGAAAACATTTCCTCTGTAGGGTCAAACAGATCATCTTCCCAAATGCGTTGCATCTAATTCTAGACGGCAGAAGCGCAGGTGACTCTGCAGGAGCGCTGAGGGAGAGTATCAGCCAAGCCTGCTGCATGGGCTGGGAGAGAGGGGGAGTGAGAAATGTGGCAAAGAAAGGCGAGAAGGGGCAGTGGGCAGTTATCCAGGAGGAGGAGAAAGAGAGGTGGGGGAGTCGGCCAGTTACATGGGGTTGGGTAGTTCCCCCCAAACCGGAAGTGAGGTGGCGTTTAAGTCTTATTGCATCATTGGGTGCCATAAATACTGTCCTCTGGAAAGTGAGGCAGTTGCCTTTGGACACAGAGGAGTGAGAGCTTGCAGAGACCCCCAGAGCGGTGACAGATACTGCTGTAAACCCCCTGTGGTTTTGTCCACCATTATTCTGGGCCCCCATCAGAAGAAACCGGAGCCACGTGCACGCACGAAGCCGTCCTGATCGACACAAAGATGGTCTCGCTGAGTTCTCGCATTTCTCTCACCCAGGTTGTATCTGCCCTCAGAGTCATGGTCCCCTGAGTGGAAACCAGGGGTCATGGTCCCCTGAGTGGAAACCAGGGGTTCCCCTTCCACAGGGAGGTCAGAGGTCGCCATATGCTGGCTTCTGGAACAAAGACTTCATTGCATTGTGTTCCTTTCCTGTGGCCTCAGGCTGCCTGTCCTGTGGGGGAAGGGGCCCCCCTTGGAGGCGGGGAGAGGGCAGCTGTTGCCCAGAGTGCTCCAGTCCTCTGCGCCCCGGGGCCAGCACTCATCACCCCGGATGGGCAAAGCTCCTCATTCACCTTTTGTCACCCAGCGGTCATTACTAGTTTTCAGCCCATCTCAAGGGGCACACGTGCCGAGAGTGACAGGCTACTTCACCCTGACTTGTCTTGAATCGTGACCGCCTCCTGATTTTGTTGTCTGTGCTGGAGTAGGAGAAGACGGTTTATTTTGTGAACGTTCCAGGTAAGGCTAACACGACGCGCACCAGCTTCCACGAGCCTCCCCTCGCGCGTGCTCGGTGGGTCCCCTTGAGGAATCAGTGAGGTGGTTGCCTCTGTCCCTTCTCTCCCCTCTGCCCTTTGCCCAAAGGGGGATGAGTGGACTTTGCACAGCAGCGAAAGCAGAGCTCCTGGGGGGCACCGCTGGCGGATCAGGGCTCTCGCCTGGACCCCAAGTCCCACTGAGACAGTCACTGCGAGTCAAGCAGAGGAGAGCCGCTTGCCTTCTGCTGAGCAAGGACAGGGCTGCGGCGCCCGGCGGGCATCCCAAGCCCCACCTACGCTCTCCCCGTCCACCGTCATGTCCCTTCTCCCACCGCGGCCACGGCTGCTGCTGTGCCCTTGAGCGCGAGCTCCTCCCCCCTCCGTCTCGTGCTTGTCTCCTCCCTCTCTGAGGGGACCTTTCTTTCAGCCCTAGCAGGTCCCCCTTGGCCAGCAAGCACCTCCCAGAGCCTCAGCCGCGTGACCCCTTCCCCCGTGGGGTCCCCTGCGGCCGGACTGCTCCACCTCAGCACCCCTGGCCTGTGGGCAGAGCATCTCGCTGTGCGAGCGTCCCGGGCAGCCTCAGCAGCACCTGGCTTCCACCCCCGGATGCCAGCAGCACCCCCTCTCGTGCTTGTGGCGGCCACAGCCATCTCCAGACACTGCCGGGGTCCCCAAGGGGTGAGGCCACTTTGCCCCGGCTTGGAGCGCTGCTTGGGGAGTCGGCCGTGAACGCCCTGCTGCCTGTGTGGCGAGCAGGCTCCAGGCGCTGGGATTTTACAGCAGCGGCCGCGGGGCATGCTGGAATGTGCTGGAACATGCTGGAACGTCCTGGAACGTGCTGGCCAGACCACACCCGTCCACCGTCAGGCCCAGCGAGTTCTTCCCGCCGTGTCTGCAGTCCTGGTCCCTCTCCACTCGCCTCCCAGGCCCCCCTCTCCAGGGGCACATGAGAGAGAATGTGGCTCGGGGAATACTTAGGACAGAAACTGATTAGCAAGGACGCCCGGGGGAGAGATGACGCAAATGCTGCTGACACTTGCACTTGACCTCTCGGCAGATGCTGCCCAGACGCCTCAGCGGGGCTCAGTTCCCAGGTATATGATCGTTTCCTCTACATCCTGGGGTGCTCTTGCCTGCTGGGGTGTCACTCGGTAGGCAAATAAGCCAAAGCATTTCTGCCCAGGGGCCGTCCTTGGGAGCGAGG
Organism: Scalopus aquaticus; assembly: GCA_004024925.1. Classification (NCBI taxonomy): domain Eukaryota; kingdom Metazoa; phylum Chordata; class Mammalia; order Eulipotyphla; family Talpidae; genus Scalopus; species Scalopus aquaticus. Next base: position 31,289 of record PVIJ01013882.1, read on the forward strand.
GTGGGCTGGTGGCCGGTGACTACCAGCTTCCTCTGTTTCGTGGGCTCTTCTGTCCCCCGTCGAGTCTGCAGTGGTCCCCAGGGGGCTGGGCCCTGGTCGCCCATCTCAGCTCAGGCTGTAACACCCCCCGGGCTGGCTTTCTCCTTCCTCTTCTCCACTCCTCGCTGCCCACTCGACTCCCGTGATTCCCTGCTCCTGCCTCAGGCCGGGCAGCACATTCTCGCAGCAAAGCTGGCCATGGCTGAGCCTCAAGTGTGTGGCTGGCGAGGACGAACCTTCGAGAACCCAGCAGCTCTTGCACTGTCCCTGGGCACACAGGGATGGGCGCTGCCTGGCACCCTGCGCAGCTTTTTACCAAGGACACGAGAGGCCATTCCAGAGTCCAGCGCGGGCCAGCGCCGTGGGTGGGGGAGACGGCTGTGGGCCCCGGCTCTGCTGTGTGATCTTGGACAGTTTCTTCCTCACCTCCAGTTTCTCCTCTGGAGGACGTCAGAGGATTCACCTTCAGCCACAGGGGGCAGGAAGGGGCCATGGCTAGGCATGCCAGAAACACGGAGAAGAACCAGGACCTGGGGCTGCTTTCTGGCTGCTAAGCTGCTGTGCCAACAGCGCCGTCGTGGAACCCAGGTTAAAACATACGTCACCGCCTGGCTCCTTGACAGTCCTACGAGACAGGTCCTGTTATGACCCCATTGGCCGGGAGGGTAAACCGAGAGCGAGGGAGGGGCAGTGACTGGCTCAGGTGCACCCAGTGCTCTCGACTGGGGCGTGAGGGCGGTGCTGCTGGCTCGGCCAGGTGGGTGCAGGCTTCCTGAGTTGGGTGGCACTTGCTGAATGTCTGCCCCTCCTGGCTCCTCGCCTGCGCCCTCTCCTTCACCCTCACCGCTGTCCTGGGGTGTCCAGGCAATGCTGATGGCCTGCTAGGCGGACCTAACCTCTAACCACTAAGCTTCCCGCCCGCGACTCTGACATTATTCCCCAGTGTTCTTGGCGAGGAGGCTCCGTGGGTCGCCAAGATAGGCCAGTTGGCCCCCTCTGACCCTGGGGCCCCCAGGCTCCCCCAGAGAACTCCTGAGACTCCTGAAGCTCCCTTCCTCACAACCCGCAGCTGCTGAACTGTGTCTACATTATGCTCAGCCATCCGTAGTCCTTTAATTATGAATGTCTAAATTGAACCTCTTATTTTTCAAGGCCATAAAGCTACTCATTTAAAGATGCTGCGCTCAGGCCATCCTCACAGATCAACATAAATGAATCATACCACTGTCCCATGAATTATGCATTAAATACACATCTGTAAAACTTTCCCATCAATAGTGGGACTTTGAACATATGGGGTTTTAATTGGACACTAAATCAATTTTCATATCTCTGTTGATGGAATTTAAACAATCTTCACAGCTTTATTCCAAATGTCTGTCCTTGTTATATGACATAGAATATCCTCCCCCACCTTCCATGAAACTCCTGCGATTTTGTTTCTGGGCTGGCGCTCACTTTCCGAATTTCAGATGTCAGCCCAGGTGCCTACGACAGAGATCAAAGCAGCTCTCTGCAGGCTGAAGGTTGAACTGCAGCATCAGGGGGTGAAAGGCAGAGAAGTGTTCGGGTTACTGAGGGATTATGCCCACGCCAACGTGCAGTGTGATTGGAGGGAACAGGGAAGCAGCTACGGAGGGAAAGGGGGGTCTGGGATGAGGAGAAAGGAGGGAGAAGGGCAGGGGAGAGCCTGCATGGGGGGAAGCAGAGTTGGCCACCCTGGGCCTGTTAGCTCTAACTGATTATCCTGCTGGTTTGCCCATCCCACGAGGCCTAGGCTCCAAGGTACAGTGAGAAAACTGAGATTTGGGAGGTGATGGGGTTTTTCCAGGGCCCTGCTAAGAGGCAAAGGTGGGTTTGGCCCTGAGTAGTTTCGGCTCTTCTATACTTGCTTTGTGCCGCATAAGGAGGGGATGATGGTTCATGCTGTAAAATCTTGTTGGGCTACACTCCCCTGATGGAGGACCATGTGTATGGTGAATGGAAGTTCAGTTTTTTTCTGCCCTCCTGCCATTAACATCAATGACTGACACCTGTAGTCCTACACGTGTGCCTGATGGTGGCACCTGGAGTATGGGGTGGGCGTGCGTGAGTGGGTGCGTTGTGAGCCAGAGACTGAGCATATAAGAGTGGAGGATGCGGTGGCAGAAGACCGTACAGCTGAGTGCAGTAGAGACCAGCGGAGAGACCACGAGAGAACACCAGAGAGCCCACAAAGGGTGAAGATTCGCTGAGGGCTGGGAGGCCTGCCAGCTTCCCGGCCTCCAGGCCACCCTGCCTGCCCTGCACCTGGTTGCCTCTCTACAAATGGTGTAGAAAGATCATTAAAAGCCTGAAAAATCCATTGAGGGTTCCAGGACTTCTCCTTTACCAATCTTCCCGGATCACAGAAAATCTGCTCCATGCCTTGCTGGCCTACACCATGCACCATTGCTGAGTGAGATATAGCGGCTGATGAGTGAGAAGCTGATAGTAAGTTGGTGCATTTCCTACTTAAATTTCCCAGGGGGCTCTGAGATAAGATGTAAGATCTTCTATCATGTGAGGAAATGAACTCCACGTCAAAGGAGGTAATCAAGGACAGCACTCTGGAAACTCCTCTGGGATGGCACCACGTGCACTCGGAGATCCGGTAGGTGTACCTTGTCCAGTCTCGGGGAGAAGGGATGGTCTCCAGAGCCCTTTACCATTACTTGAGACATTTGTCCCACTCACTTTCATCCTTGGGCTCTGTGAGGGATCTAAAGGACAGACCTGAGAGTTGAAGTGATAAGGGACTGGTTGTGATGTGTTGCTGTGTAGGCCAGTTCCTATGCATTTCTAAGACTCAGTGTTCAATCTGTAAATTGGGGGAGTAGTAGTATTTGCCATCTGTGATGACACAAAGGTCATGTGTCACCCCTTTCCCAAACTCATGTGCTGAAGTTCTAATCCCCAGTCCCTCAGGATGTGACCATATTTGGAAAAAGGGCCTTCATGGAGGCAATTTAGGTTAAATGAGGTCATCTGTGTGGGCCCTAATCCAACCTGTTCAGATCTCCCCTTCCTGGGGAGGCTCAAGAGATCTGACTTGCTTGGGGCAGCCCTTCCAGCAGCAGCTCTAACAGGCTTTTCATACATGTCCCAGCAAGGCCTCAGCACCCTCTCCAAAGTAGTCATAGTAATAGCATTCCCACCTTCTGTAGGTAAGGAAACTAAGGTCCAAAAGATTCATTGTCCCAAGTTTTCCATCCAGCTGGGAAGTGGTGATGCCTAGAACTAAACCCGGGTTGATCTGAGCTCACAGTCAGTGTTTTGCTGTGGGTCTGCTACACTTAAGCGGCCTGCTTGGCAGCCATCTTGGTTACCTGCAGTTCTGTTTTCCAGTACAAGGTCAGAACAGCCCGGTCATCAGTTATCTGACCTAGAAGAATGTAGTATACCAGACCCTACAAAGCTCCTTTTAAATTAAAAAGAGCAGGAAGCTTGAGCGAGCCCTGGGACAGTGGGCTACATCATGAGGTGTGACTGGTCATGCTCTGGGGCTGTTGACTAATGTGTGACTTTGCACCCCAGAGACTGATCTGCAGGGCGCCTTGTTGATAAGATTGGAACCAAGTCTGGGGGTCAGGGTATGGTTTCCTTTGCAACACTGGGTCATCAAACAGAGTAAAAACACCTGGCCAGCAGACTCGCCTACCCCAGACGCTCTCGATGACATAAGCACATTTTCAGTTTCACCCACCCTTTTTCTCTTCGTTTTCCTACCCCACCTAATTGATGCTGCATGATTATTCTATCATAAAAGGCCAGGATATTGCTCTTTCAGCAGCATCCTGCCTTGTACTGCTCACTCCATGACTCCCATTTCTTTGTCAGTGCGGTGTTGTCAATGCAATATTTTGCCACTCATCAATAGTACTTGACATTTAGACTCAATGGTTAATGAAAACAGTCACTGTACATTCCATCTATTTATTACTTGCAATGTGCTAGACATTGTGCTAAGTTGTTTACCAGCATTTTCTCATTTAATCCTTTCAGTTACTATCACCCCTTGGTAGTTACTATCATCCCTTCTTTCTACAGATGAGGAAACTGAGGCACAGAAGGATTAGTGACTTGCCCAAGTTTGGATAGCAAATAAGGGGTGGAACAAGTAGGGGGGACCCTAAGGCCCCCTCCTTTAAGTCACTGTGCTGTCTTGATAATTATAGGCAATTCACAGTGGTTGCGCCTTCTGCTAGGGGGCCTCTCTGCTTCAGCACCGTAATCTTTTCCTGGGAGGCCCGGAGAGGTGGAGAGCACTATCTGGAGATCACGCCGATGGCATGTGGCTGAGTTTTGGCCCCCTCGGATCCCGAGTCTTTCTGCCATCCCTATGTGTTCCTCTCACTCCACGTTTGACTTTTCTGGCCTCATAGCTGCTCCCTGGTGGCTTTGAGGATTTCTCTGTCCTGAAAGGCAGAACCTCCTGGTAATGACTGACAGCGAGACAGTCACAAGGGAACTGGTCCTGATGCTTATTTCCTCATTATTTTGATTCTGAGCTTCTGCAAATTGAGGACTCAGCAGCACGAGGATTAGGCAATTTTCTTGCCTCCTGTAATGTACTTTCTCTGAATTGGTTCTTTTGAGACAATTATTTGAGGCCTTCAGATTGCTCCTGCAGGCAAGCTGAAGAAGTCAGATGGCACATCTTCATATTCAGACCCATCTTAGGGCTTCCTTCACCCCTATGTGGACTCACAAACACAGGGAAGGAATGAAGGGGCGGAAAAGGGAAGTTGTTCCGTAGACCAGAGCCGGGGACCCCAGGGCAAATCATCTGGCTCCTCTGGGCTCTTCCGTGTATTATTGTCCAGATCCCCATGCTGACCCCCTGAGTTGGGGGCTGCTGTTTGCATTTCTCAGCTGAGGACCCTGAGGATCACCAAGGCGAAATAAAACCCCCTAGGTAACAGCAAGTCTCCAAAGCTCCCCATCTTTCACTGATGGCTCCTTTGAATTCTCACAATAAATTATATTGTCTTGTTTGGTGCTTACTGAGATGCCACTTTAGCTTCCATTTAATTGCTTTGGAAAGATGGTAGAGTGTTAGAAGCTGAAAGGATAAGGTCTGGAATTAGGGAGATATGGGTCTGATCCTAACTCCACTTCTTATTAACTATGAGACCCATTAGCTATTTAAGCTTCCTAAGCCTCTTTTCTGTAAAATGGGGATAACAAGAGTGCTTAATGCACCTTTTCCTTTGGGGGAAGAGCAATATATTTAACATAGTTTGAACAGTTTCTGATGACTGTAAATACCTAATAGAGTTTTACTGATCTAGTTGCTTGTGTCATTAATGTTAATTTGTGTCTGTGGTTCCAGTTACGAAAGTTGCTGAGAGGAAAGCCAGGCATCTAGGTTGCAGTTCTAAAGTTTCCAAATTCTTGATGTGTGGCTTTGAGTGAGACACTCAAATTCCCTGACTTTTGATTTGTTCCAGTTCTGCCCAATGGGGATGGCCTCCACTGGAATTAAAGAGACAAGATAGTCCTGGGTGAGGTGGTCTGCAAAGGAGGATCTTCCTTCAGTTATCCCCCTGGGCTCCACCACCCACCTGACCTAGCTGTTAGCTTTCTCTGTATGTTGGCTCAACTTGTTCTGTGGCCTTATTGATGACTGTGGTTTTCCCAACACCCCAGTAGAAAGAACAGGGACAAGTGAAGGGTCAAGGTAATGGTTTGATGGGCCTTTTCCTCGGTAATCTCTCCATTAGAGAGTCCATTCAGAGAGTTCTGACAGCACCATGAGCTGCCTTTGGAGCCCCCTAAATCAAACCTATTGTTTTGATTCTTTCCCATGGCGGTTATATTTTGATAATTACAACGACTGAGGGCCATGCTGAGAAATCCTGGGACATGCGAGAGGTTTATGGTCATCGTCTTTTCTGATGCGTTTTGGAAAGATATATGTGAAAAGAAGGGCAATTGTTTTCCATTTTCACCCAGAAACTTACATAGGAAATGTCTCTGCATCAAAAAGTCTAAAAGTGAATTTAAAAACGTCTGTCCACTTCTAAGAGGAGGATGCCCTGAGTCTTGCTCAGAAAGGCTAACCTATCCTGCTACCTCCGAGCAATGGGTATTAGGGGAGAGGGGCTTAAGCACCTATGGGGCATCTTCCCTGAGCTAGCGCCTTTCATCTTGACAACAACTGCATGTCAAGAGGGCATTATAACCCCCCATTAGCTGGAAGGAGGTTGGCTTTTGGAGAGAGAAGAGACTTGCCTTTGGTCTCCCACGTGGCGAGAGGAAGTTACATGCCTGGACTCCAGATGTGCATAATCCCTGATACTGGGGCGCATTTCTGATTAACCAGCCTTGGAAGTGATGGATCTCTGAGCTAAGAACTGCCCAGGTGGCCAGCAAAGGAGCAGTGGGACAGTGTTCCAGCTACTGATGATAGGTTCCAGTGACCAATGGCTACTGGTGGATTCTACCATCAGATAAATAGATGGTCCTTTCCAGGCTGGAGTGGAGTCAAGCCCCCTGGAGACTGTCTTGAATGACACTGGACAGTCTCTCATGCTGGGTCCTGGCCAGGAGAACCGCCCAGTTGTGGACAGACGGGGTAATGCCAAACCTATTCCAGCAGAGAGCGGTGACAGTGCGGCAGCCATGTTTCTGTCCGTTCTTTCACGAAGGAACGTCAACATACTCTTAAGCCACACCCACGCTGCTGCCATGCTGGAGTCCTAGCCCGTCCAGGGGTTTGAACCCTCAAGGTCAGCCCACCAGGTGCACAAGGCTGGACCTCCTTCCTGGAACACTCATCACCCATCTCTGTCGGGCTGACTTATACCTAGCCAGACAAGGGCCAGATTTCCATCTTGCATTGGGAACTGGTTCTAGAACCCAACTAGGTCATCAGTCAAGAAAAAGGGAGAGATCATTGCTTTCCTGAATGTCCTATAAATCTGGAGTAATTTGGGGTTCTGATTTAGGATGGAATACACAAGTGTCTTGAGAATCCTAGTTTGGGGGACAGAGCATGGAAGTAGCTGGGGCAGTGGGGGCTTCGGCAGCTGTCTGGGCTAACAAGGCACACGGTCAGACATTTTAGGAATGAGCCAGAGATTGGAACTGCACCTTTGAGGATACGATATCAAGGGTTTTCTCTCTCTCTTGCTGATGACTTGAATTTTTTAATTGGCTGTAAGCTTTCTGGTGAGTGGAGTGGGCTGCCCAGGGAGATACTCTGAGATGTGCTGCTACATGGGCAAGAGATCTCCTGAGACCTCAGAAGAGTTTCACGGTGCTGTGGCCAAGAGCTTTGACTCTGGGGGCTGAAGGTCTCCTTCTCCACTGCTAGTCATAGATCCTTGGGCCCCAGGCTGAGCAGCTCTCGGTCTGAGCCCCATCTCTAAAACGGGGTGATGATGCACTCTCCAGGGACACCGCAGGAAAGGTCACTGTCAGCCTCTCTTAGTGCCCAGACACGGCAGCGTGGCCACTAGATGTCAGCTGTTGCCATCACCGACGCATCGGAGGGCTCAGCTCTCAGCGTCAGGATGGGTGCGCTCTGACTCGGCTCTGTCATGCTGGACAAGGACGGCGAGTTCACTACGGCGCTGGGCCTCCCCCCAGACAGCCCTAACAACCCACATAAACATGCAACTTGCAGGGATCTTTGACATTCAATGAAAGGCAAAGCCTTTTCACTGCTTAGACAACTGCTTGGGCCCTGGCAGCACAAAGTATGTGGCGGACAATGTTTTCCTGGCTCTCCCAGCCTCGCCTTTACGAGGCTCCCAGCCTCGCCTTTCCTGGCTCTCCCATGTCTGCCCTTACGGCTCCAGGAGACACAGGCAGGCAGATGCCCCTGCAGGCAATGGGAAGAGGATGGGTCTGTGTTCTCAGCATTTTCTGAAGTGCCCAGGAGACCTGGCCCAAGAGAACCATCTATTTATCTTTTTTTTTTTTTAAGATTTATTTTTTATTTATACATACAAGCTGGGGTACAGGCCAGAGGTGTGGGGCGGCGAGAAGGTTCACCAGAGACAGAGTGGGGAACAGAACAGGCATATCAGAAATACACTGCTGAGGGGAGCAGCGGGCGAGGCAGGAGAGGTCTGCCGCGCCATGCGGGATTCTCCCTGGCCGGGGGTCGAACTCGCATCGCCGCTGCCAACAGCTCCACAGCGCAGCGCTTAACCGCTGCGCCACCGGGGAGGCCCCCATCTATTTATCTGATCACAGAATCCATTTGTGGCCATTGGTCACTAGAACCTATCAGGTCTGGCAGCAACAAAGCGACATGGTAAAGTACTGAGTGAGACCCACTTGCAGCAGGTGCCTTGCTGGGGCCGAGGGCTGGGGACCGGCCGTGGCCCTGAGTCTGGGGGGGGGAGCCTCCCCACCGTCTTGCCATTTCCCAGACACTCCAGGCCTAACAGACACTTTTTTTTTTTTTTAAGATTTATTTATTTATACATACAAGCTGGGGCACAGGCCAGAGGCGTGGGGTGGCGAGAGGGTTCACCAGAGACAGAGTGGGGAGCAGAACAGGCAGATCAGAAATACACTGCTGAGGGGAGCAGCGGGCGAGGCAGGAGAGGTCTGCTTCACCATGTGGGATTCTCCCCGGCTGGGCGTCGAACTCGCATCATGCGCCGCCGACAGCTCCACAGCGCAGCGCTCAACCACTGCGCCACCGGGGAGGCCCCTAACAGACACTTTTAATGAGAAAGGAAAACCCCACCAGGGAATGGAGTTCCGTCAAGATGGGCAAAGCCTCAGCACCAACCTCGGCTGGGTTTCTGCTGCGTTCCCTGCTGACTGTTTGTGGATGGGGCTGTGACGGGGGAACTTTATTTTATCTTTGAGGGGTGTGGACCCAACAGACCTGTTCCAGTGCAATTATTTCTGAAATAGCCTTGTAGATTAGGCTTTATAGCTCATGTCTGAATTGTGTGAAGGGTACTGTCTAGTGTGTGTGTGTGTGTGTGTGTGTGTGTGTGTGTGTGTGTACATGAACACAAGCACGTAAACTCAGTTCTAGCAATTCTTGCTCCCTCGAGCCTCTCTCCTCCTGGTGGGCACCCTTAGGAGCCACTTGGCAGATGCTGCTGGTCCTTATCTGCAAAGAGCTGTCAATCACGAGGCACCTAAGGGCTCACGATGTTTCACATGGGCCCTTCCGTGATCTCCTGGCAATTGGATCTGGGAGGCTCCAGACAAAATTTAAAAATGAAAGACAGATGCAGACACATTCTGGGTTCTTTCTTGGACGTGTTTCCAGAAGCTGCTTCAGTGGCTTCTGCCTCCAATGGCCTTAACAACATTAACAATTGTTTCAGCAGGGTGATTCCACCCCTTTGTAGAGCAGGGGGTTCACTGTCTGTGAATTACAGCTTATTAGTGTTGAATGCCTTCATTTAAGTCCTTCCCACACGAGTTTGGGGATGGTGGAAGTGAAGCCAAGTTTAAATGATTTTAATAAACAAAACCTCACAGAATGGGGTGCTCATAACAGGGACCCAGATCCTGGCAGGCAAGTCACTTTATAACATCAGTAGGGGTGACGATTCATCTGTTTGCTCACTCAACCAACGTGCTGAAAACTGCCCCGTGCCAGGTTCTGTTCTTGACACTGAGAACATGGGCACATTCTGACCTGCAGGGTCTTGCAGGGGAGATGGTCTTTCAACAAGGGGCCCATGAATACATGTAATTACAAAAGTTCAAGGTGCTTTGACGTGGCATGAAGGGAACCAAGCATCAGTTGGGGTGTTGAGGCAGTGAGATGAAATTTGCAAGGTGAGTATAAGCCAGGGGGTGCACGGGGGCGACAAGCATCTGGGCAGGGAGAAACAGTGGGTGGAAGGGACACAACCCACTGAAGAGGGGACATTGAGCCCATGGGGTTGAAGCACAGCGGAAGCTGAACCTCCCAGGATGGAGGTGAAGAGAGGAGAGAGGGAGACGCCACAGTGCCATGTTCCAGAGCTGCCACTGTCTTTTAAGAGTAAAGAAATGGCACGAGAGAGCTCTTCAAAGTGGACAATTGGCCAGAAAGGGCGAGGGTGGAAGTTAGGAAGCCACAATGGTGAGATGATGAACAAGCTCATGAACTAGGGCGGCGGGGGAGGGAGAGAAGTGGATACAACCAAGGAATCTTGAGAATGTGAAATCCACAGGAGCTGATGGAAGTGAGAGTTGGGAAGAGAGGAGGGGAAAAGCATCACTGTCATTTTCAGGTTTATTACAAGAGTGCCTCTTCTTGGTGACAGAAGATTGATGAGGGAGAGCTTTCTGGAAGGGGTGGCCAGGAGTCCAGCCACAGTCAGAGTGAATTTGAGACACCTGAGCGATGCCCAGATGTAGGTGGGAGAACAGATGTGTGTAGAACCAGAGGCATCCTATGCCGATGCACAGACCGGAAGTAGCAGGGGGGGCTCACCACAAGAGCATATCCAGCCAAGGGGGGACATTTGAGACTCACTGAAGAGGAGCATGGAAGGCTAAGAGAGGGGTCACCAGATTGGGGGCTGGGCAAAGAGATTGTGGAGGAAACAGAGAGATTGCTCAGAGACAAACCGGGCCAGGAACAAGGAAGCTGAGTGTAAAGTGTGGGAAGGTTAACATTTACCTTAATTCTGTAGGAGAAGAAGGAGAAGAAGAAGGAAGGGAAGGGGAAGAGGAGGAGAAGCAGAGAATGGAGGAGGGAAGGAGGGGGAGAAGAAGAAATAGCAGCTGTAGCAGCAGCAGCACTGAGCGTAAAGGCACAGGTGAGAGCAGTACATGCTCAGGTTACGGTTTGGGGGAATGTTCTAGAGCAGAGCAATCTCTGCTCTTCAAGCAGACTGAGTTGCATGACGGCTCAGCTCCATACGAAGGGCAGGAGGCCTTTTCCCTCTTGGAACAGGTGAGGAAATGGAGAAATAGAAATGTTAGGTAGTCTTACTCTGAGCTAGCAGCTCGTTAGCCGCAGGGTAAGTGACTGGATTCTGGTCCCTGAATTCCTCTTTGATCTCATCACCATTCATGGTTTCCTACTGGAGTGGAGTCTCTGGAAGGCAGGGTTTTTTCTGTTTTGTTCACTGATTGACCTTTGAGAGCCGCCTGGCACATAGGAGGATGTGCAGTGATTGAATGCTGAGGAATAAATGAAGGCGGACACAGCCTCACTGATGCGGTTCTGGGATAATGTCACTTTAATGGAATTCCCTCCCTGGTCAAGCTTTCTGCTCTTCTGACTGCAAACTGAGTAGCCCAAACCTCTTCAGAAAGACTCCCCCCAATCAGTGCATTAAAATGAAGATTTTGGAATTCTGCATATCTCCCTGTTATTAAAAGTCTACATCGCAGTTTGCATTTCCAGGGGTCACCTGTGATTTAAATCTAGTCCCCACTGACCGACATCCCCCTCCGCTTGGCCCCGACCACTCAAATTCCGTGCTGTTGAAGACCAGAGTGGAAGGCACATGCCCCTCGCCAGCCTGCTGCAGAGCACAGCTCTGAAATCGTGACATGCCCAGGACAGGCCTGGCCGCATCAGCGATTCATCACGCCCTTTTGGCATATGATGTTCTGCCTTCCTTCCTGTACTCGTGAATGCTTCGTCTAGAAAAAGGACAGAATTGTCCACTAAAAAGAGGACACACTCGGGAGTTTGGTGGTCCTTGATTAAAATCTCCATGTTCAGACCTTGGACAAATCATGACCTTCTTTAATTAAAAAAAATAGATGATTGGATCCAGAAGATGTGGTACATATACACAATGGAATATTATTCAGCATGGAAAGAAGATAAACACATGCAATTTGCAGCGACATGGATGGAATTAGAGGGGATCATACTCAGTGAAATAAGCCAGAAAGAAAGAGAAAAATATCGAATGGTTTCACTTATGACAGGACTATAGGGAGGCCGGGTGGGAGAGAGACACTCAGCGGTGGGGG
>PVIJ01013883.1:0-43244 GCA_004024925.1 Scalopus aquaticus
CCCAGAGGTTAGATGTCCTGGGGATTGATCAGCTCAGATTGATTCAGACTGGACATTGAAGACTGGTGCTTCATCATGGACTCCCCTCTCTTTGTTTCATAACCCTTGTATCATTTGGGTTGGTTACAGAGCCTAAGTACTTGCACCCTTATCTCCTTTGTCTTTACTCCATAAACAATGGGGTTCATAGTAGGTGGCACCAGTAAGTAGAGGTTGGCCAGAAGGATAAGTGTGTGCCTGGGCACTTGCTTTCCAAAGCGATGAGTAAAGAAGGAAAAGAAGGCCAGTGTATAGAATATTAAGATGACACATATATGAGGTCCACAGGTTCCAAAAGCCTTTCTCCGGGCCTCTTTAGAAGGTAGTTGGAAGACTGTTCTCAGGATTAGCCAGTAGGACAGGGTGATGAGGACAAAGTCCATCCCTGTGGTGAGGAAGGCAGCAGTGAGTCCATAAATGCTATTAGGGACAAAGCTATTACAGGCCAACTTGGCAATGCCCATGTTCTCGCAGTAGGTATGGTGGATGATAGTGCTCCTGCAGAAGTGCAGGCGAAGAATGAGGAGGACTCCAGGGGTGACTACCACCACACTTCGGGCCACCAGAGCCAGTCCCACCTTGCTGATAAGAGAGCCTGTAAGGAGGGTTGTGTAATGGAGTGGTGCACAGATGGCCACATAGCGATCAAAAGCCATGGCCAGCAGAACTGCTGATTCCGAGAGGAACAGAGAGTGGACAAAAAACATCTGTGTGAGACAGGCAGGGAACGATGACAAGGAAGGACCCTGCCAGAAAATGAGAAGCATTTTGGGCACAGTGACTGTACAAAGAATGACATCATTGAGTGCCAGCATGGCCAGGAAGAGATACATGGGTTCGTGGAGTCTTCTGTCCCAAGCCACCACAGACAAAACCAGCCCATTGCCTATGACAGCCAAAAGGTACATGAAGCCAAAAGGGATTGAGATCCAGATTTGGACATCTTCTAATCCGGGCACACCAGTTAGTAGAAAGGCAGTGAAGTGAGTGGATGTAGAATTGGATGTTGTTACAGAGAGGTGGCCAAAGTCTGGTACATGAAATACAGACACAAAATGGCTACAGTGAGTAGTAGTAGAAAATGTATATTTCTTCCTTCCTCCTAGTCAAGTCCTAGCCAGTGATTTTTGGCATGATATGTAGGAGAATAAAATGGTTTGAGAAAAATTATTAAATAGTTGAAGGATTTGGGGCTAACCTTTTCTCTTTTCTAAAATGCCTTACTCTTTGAAAAGAAGGTGAAACAGAAAAATTAAGAATTGAATTATATTTTTGTAATGCCAATTGTTTTAACCACGTAATTTTTGTATATGTCTTTTAAACTTTCAATTATTCTATGTATGTAGTTTTTACCTTTCTATTTTGATTATAGAATTTCAAATTAAAAAAAAAAGTAATTTTTCTCTGTTTTATTTTCTCTGAGTAGAAGACTGGAGAGAATTAGTATTCATCTTTGATGCACAAATTGAATGGGAGTGGAGGGACTGGATGGTGAACTATAATGGAGAAAGCTTGAGCTTTGTTTCTAAAGGTGTGAGATACGTTCACTTAGCCTAATTTTTCCACAATAAAGAAAAACAGTTCCACTCAAATGCCTCTCATCTAAACCCTAGAACAATTTTTGAATTAACATGAGATTTAAACATCTATGCAAAAGAACTAACGTTATTCTTACCCTATTAGGTACTACCTATCAAGGATCATGAAATGGAGTGAAACAAAGACTAATGAAAATCAGAGCACAAAATATTTTCTCAGAATTAGAAGTCACTAAAGAATGTCAAGATCCATAGTTATTTAAAACCTGCCCTGACTGCTGAGCAGAATCACTCCAAAAAAAAAAAAAAAATCAAAGTTTAGCATATAATAAAACAGCAGTGGTTCTTGATTTTAATATATCCCAAAAACCTACTAGTAGCTTTTAAAAAATATTTCAAACATAAAATCATTAATTTTCCATGGCTAGGAGACTTTATTCAATTAGTCAAGTTTGTAATCAAATGCAGCATTCCTAGCAAAGTCACCTTGTATGCTTCACGACACTTTCTGAATGCAACTCTTAGAAATTTCAAAGTTATGGATAATAAATGCTCTTTCATCTAAGAAAATTCTCCAAAATCTGCTATTTGCACAGGCTCCACTTTTCATGAGGGGCTGTTACATCCTCAAGTAGATGAAAAACTCCCCTGAAATTTCAGGAGTATTCCCTTGAGTTAATGAAAATTCACTTCAGATAATTTCAACCGTTAACATGGATGTAGGGTATGTTAACGCATCATTGACAAATATTGATCCTGTTGTCCCTCACAGTCTTCTCTCTCTCTGAATGTCTCGCTGTCAGAATTCAGAAGCAGCAGCCATGCTTTGATGGTGCCTGTGACTACACCAGAAGGGGGAGATCCTACACTTCCAAATCCCTAACAGGGGTGTAAACCCAGGAAACTTCGGTAATAAATAAATAGGTACATTTTCTTTGGAATAGAACTAAGGCACAGCACTTTCAAAAACAATTTTAACAAAATGAAGAGGAAACTAAATGAAATAACAATAATACTAAAATGACATTAAAGTCAAATTCCCAAAGTCCAATAAAAAATCTCCAATAAAAGCAACTAGGGTGCTTCCTTGGAATAAAGAAATCCAGAAAAGGAAAAAATTATCATAAAGTGACAAATTTTAATGAAAACTTTAAAATGAATTTTATTTTTGCTGTTGTTGTTCCATAAAAGTATGGAAGTGTAACCACCATATTACTAGCCTTTTAGGACTGATGCTTTACTTTGTTTATATCTTTCCCTCAGCAGTGCCTGACTTTGCCATATAAAAACTACACATAAGAAATGAGCTTTGGTAAATTGAGGACATTACACAGATGAGCACTGGAAGTATGATTTAGTATGCTCATGTTTGTCACTGCTTACCATGTACCACACATTTTCCTTAAAACTATTCCAAGAACTTCACATGGACTATTCTATGAAATTGTCGCAACTACTCTATTTTATAGCTAGGATTAGTATTCTAATTTTATAAAGGCATTGAAAGAACTTCCCAAAGTCACATCACTAATATTTATGTGAAGACTGTCTTCAAATCCAGGGGACTAAATTGTAGAATCCACAGCTTTAACCACTAACCGATTGTAATTTACCTTTTAGATGCATGATTTTTCTAAACCATTGGAAACATAAAAAGGCAGATCTTGAACTTCCTCTTACTACCTCTTGCAGCAATGTTCTTAGGTCTGAGGGTAAGATCTCATGAGAAGTTTAAAAGGACTCAGAGAAGACATGTATATATTCATCTGTATTGTATGTTGGTATTTAAAAAATAACCCAGGGAATAATCTGTGGGCTAAGATGTCTTTTGGGTATTCTGCATGCCGAGTAACTGTTTACACCTGAGACCTACAGTCAGTATTTGATTTACCAAACTAACCTCCACTTGTGAAACATTTTCTGATTTTGTACTGCATTTGATAATTTCCCAACCCAGAACAAATCTCTGAGCAATATTTTCTCCTTTTTCCCACTAAATAGATGTTCCTTAGAGAATACTATAAAAATTTCTTAACTCATGGCATTTCTGGAACATGAATGATTTACTGTTGCAGCTATTTTAATATATGTTAGTACATTACCAGGTGTCCTTTAGTGAGATAATTTGAGGTTTTGCTAAGGAAGAGTGTGGCATAATATGGGGGGAACTTCCTCTTTTCAAATGAAGCTTTTCAAAAATAAACATATATTACTTGTATAGCAGTTTTAGGTTACAGAAAAATTAATGGAAAGTATAGAATCCACATACATCTGCTTAACCTCACCTATGCAGTTTCCCATGTTATTAACATCCTGCATTACTGGAATACAATTGTTGACAAGCCAGTAAAAATAAACAGTTTTACTAGGTTAAAAGTGCATAGTTAACTGTAGACTTCACTCTTCCTGTTTTACATTCCATGGGTTTGATAACTGTGTAATGACTTGCATCCACCATTGTAGTATTAGGAACAATAGTTTCACTGCTCTATATACCCTGTGTTCTTCTATTTATTTCTCCCTCCCTCTGACACCCTGACACCAGAACTTTTATTTTATTTTTCCACCATAAAGTTGGAATCATGTAGTACATAGTGTTTACAGGCTGTTTTCTTTCATTTAACACTAAGCACTGAAAATTCCTCCATACCTTTTTGCCACATATCATCTTGTTTGCACAGGGCTGAGATTAGAAATATACACGTCTTGACCACTAGTCACTGCTTTTTCATTGTCCTTCTAATAATAAATAATAAATAAATAGAGCCCATTTATTGTTTAAATTGAATAACATTACATTGTATGGCTGGACCACAGATTATTTACTTATTGAAAGATGATTTATTACTTTGAATATTTGGCAATTTAAAGTTGCTCTAAATACCCAAGTGCAGATTTTTGTGTGAAAATAAGCTTTCAGCTCATCTTGGTAAATACAAAAGAATATGCTTGCTGGTTCATATGGTAAGAGTATGCTTACCTTGGTAAAAGGCTGTCAAACTTCTGCCAATGTGCTTATATGATATACCAGCCATAAAACATGTCCTTGTGCCTGCATTACATGGGATGGAAGGCAGTCTGACAAAGAAACACTCATGTGAAATATGTACTATATGGCTGATTAGAGGCTTTCACAATCAACTTTAAAACAGCTACTTGTTTCCAAGGATAACTGTTCTGGGATACATAAGTTGTTTTTGTTTGTTTTGTTTAATTTGATATAGGACTCTGGCTGAAACGGCTGTTGAAATGCTCCCTCAATATAGTCTTCTGTCCAAAGAAGGCCTCTAGAGAACAAAATATTCCATCTTCCAAATGTCACCTTATTTACCTAGGGCAGAGGATTAGAAGCATACACATCTTGTCCATTGGCCACTGCTTTTTTTTTATTGTTCTTAGTCTGTTTATCAAAATGTGAATCTGAAATAACATTTTCAATTCTATATCCCTAACTAAGTCATACATTTTCTATGATAAAAACGGAGACAAGTGAAATCAACTTCAGAAACATGATGAGGATATATTTTTCCTTAATGGGTGCTTTTATATTTGCATGAGTTCAGATAAATAAAATGATGAGAGGTACAAGGGAGCCAGACCTCTGTCATTCAAAAAGGGGAAATTTTAGGGCCTCCCTGGTGGTGCAGTGGGTTAAGTCTCAGCCTCTGAAGCTCTCTGCAGCCATTGCAGCTGGAGTTCGAACCCCAGGCAGGGAGATTCCTACATGGTACAGCAGACCACTACTGCCTCGCCCACTGCTCCCCTCAGCAGTGTATTCAGTCAGTCTGCCAGTTCTGCTCCTCACTTTGTCTCTGGTGAATCCTGCTCTACATTTCTGGCCTATACCCCAGTTCTTGTATAGTTAATTGTTAATAGTTCCATACATGGTGCAATTCTATCTATGGACTCTTGACATTTTCTGAGTCTACTTATCTGGTCTCAGGATGTATTAATGCTCACAAATGATGATGGTCAATGTTTCTATGGAACTGGACACCCCTCTTTTCTCTATCCTTGGGATTTTTACAGAAATCCCTTTCCACTTGAGTCAACACCATTCTTCAAATCAACTCTTGTACGTTTTTGGGAGAGTCAATAAAATCTTCATAGGAGATCACAAAAAATAATCTTGGTTTCTCCAGTATATATTAGAGTTCAACTATTCTGGTATTTGTCCCAATTATATTTTATTTTATTGTTGCATTTAGCCCCACTAAGTCTTGACCATCTTCTCAACTTATATCTCAAGGCAGATTGGGTATGAGAGCCATGCAAGGTCCTTTTAATATCCCCAAATCCAAACATTTGATATCCAGTTTGAAGTTTTCATTGACCATGAATAGCTGAGGGGAGAGGCATCTTCTAGGACTTCCTCATCCTTGCTTAATTTGAAATTATTAACCTTTGACTATCTGACAAGGACATTCTAAGAATAACCCAATTAATTTGCAGAGTTGAATATAGTAGATACTCATTAAGTTTGAATTTCAAATCAAAGGCAAAGGCCAAATAAACACAGCTTATGTATAAGTAAAATCACTCATGTATTACTTTATAGAATGTATTTCAGAAACCCTCTCATTTACTTGCCACAGGTGCTCCCACACTAACTTATCTTTAGCTAAAAATGTTTGACATGCAAATTTGAAATGTGATTGGAAGTGTATGGGGTTATCTGAGAATGCTAAAGTGAACAAAGTATTTCTGTTTTGTAGCATCAAATCTCCTTCACACTGTAACAAGTCTTCAGTCAGGGCACAACTGGATCTATGGTGTGTAAGAAACACAGAGTCAGGAACCCTTGAGTTTCCAGATGCAAGGACAGATACTGAGGAAGGAAGACATTCTGTGAAGTGGCAGAAATATAATTGAACCACCCGGTGACTATAATCTAATCCATTAAATTGAGTTACATTTAGCTTTTTTTCCATGCAACGCATACTTCAGGAATTTCCATTGAATGTATTTTCAGTCAATGTAAGGAAGTCTTTTCATCTCTCCAATGTGACAGTAAGTATATTAAGTGTATTTTAGTAAAGAGGTTGTTTTTGGTCGCAGGCAGCAGAACATCCAACTGCAATTTGCCTTGAAAAAAATAAATTTGCTCCCATAATTATAAAATCAAGAGACAGTTTTATGTTACAAAAGTGTATAAATGAGTGGTTTGAACATAGCGTGGCTCAGTCTCCCTTTTTCTCTTTCAGTTACCAGTTGGCTTGTTTACTGTTGGTTCTACTATTAGAAGACATTTCTTTCATGGTTTTCAGAAGGCAATTCTTAAGGATATATATACTTCCTCATTCATATCTAGCAAGAAATAGAATAGGTATAGTATTTTCAAAATAATATCTAGAATTAAACCTACTGTTAATTGATGCTGAATGGCCCATATTAAGTGATATGTTTCTTGAACTAATAATAGTGAGTAGGGTAACTATTTGTATTGATAGTAAAGACTCTCAGATTAAATCTTACAGGAACCAAAAACTGTGGCTAGGTGAAATGCTTATCCCGGCATTATGACAATGAGAGACTACCTTGAAGATGTGGTCAGTCTCACTCAGTGGCCATGACTGGGAAATTTGGAATAGGAGTAGGAAGAAGACTGGGAAATGACTGCTGAGGTGGCGACTAATAAATTAGAGAAAAGGCAGGAAAGAGAATGGTTCATCAGTTCAGAGGTGACCTCCATATGGGCAGGCTTGTTTACACTCTGGATGATTTTAAGAGTATCTATAGTACTCCTGCCTAAGGAATAACTTTCAGAATGAGGAACCAAGAATGTCTTAAATGATTGTCCTGCTATTTCTACCCTGAATAATACGTGTAGTGAAGCTGGCAAAACAAAACAAAGCAAAACTTATATTCTAGTGGGGATGTCAGTATTAGTTTTGAATACAAATAGATGAATTTCAAGTTTTCTTTACTCCCTAGATTCAAGACCATTATTATTGCTGCGTATCTTCTACCATTCATATTGCATTCATGGAGGTTCAAAAAGTAAAACATATTTCTTCAATGGAGATAAACGTTGTGGTGATACTTAATGGTTGGAGATATAAATCACATCAATGCGAGCTGTCTTCATGAATAATTTTAATTTCAGACGTTGGTGACTTTCTGACTACATAGGTTATTGAGAATCCCATCTTTATTTGTGCAAATATTTGCCATTATTATAGCTGAGTTACTTGAGGGAACTGAAAGGTTATGAGAAATTGCTGCTGTGTCAAAATCTTCCAGAATAGTGAGAAAGACAAGCATGCGATGAGGATTATAATCAGAGGAATACTTCTTAGTGATACATGTTTCCTTTGCCCAAGGTAGAAATTAATTTCAAAGGAATCATGACCCTAAGTTTCTCTCCACTATACTTTTAGTAGATTACCCAGAATACGAGTGCGTATCTCTCGGGTCTTAATGCAATACACAACAGGGTTAAGCACGGGAGGGACCAGCAGGTAGACATAGCCCATGATGATGTGCACCACAGGTGGAACATGTTTCCCAAAACGGTGGATAATGGACACCCCCAACATAGGGATGTAGACCAACAATACAGCACAGATGTGGGAGACACAGGTGTTAAGAGCCTTGAATTGTTCTTCCCGGGAGGCAATCCCTAGCACAGTGATCAGAATCTTGACATAAGAGAGGAGAATGAGCACAGAGTCCACTCCAAAGGTGACCAGAATGACAATAAGGCCATAGATGCTGCTGATGCGGTGGTCAGAACAGGAGAGCTTGATGATATCCGGGTGCAGGCAGTATGAGTGGGAGAGTACATTGGCCTTGCAAAACTTCAGCTGCTTAATGAGAATAGGTCCTGGGAAGATGACAGCCACTGCTCGTAGTAAAAGTCCTACACCTATTTTGGTAATGGTGGAACTGGTCAAAATATTAGTGTACCTGAGTGGGTTGGAAATCGCGACATAGCGGTCAAAAGCCATGGTGAGCAGGATGCCTGACTCCATTAGGGAGAACACATGGATGAAAAACATCTGGGCGAGGCAGCCATCAAAGTCAATTTCACGGATGTCGAACCAGAAAAGCATGAGCAGCGTGGGCATGGTGGCGGCGCAGAGTCCAAGATCGCTAGCAGCCAGCATGGAGAGAAAAATGTACATGGGAGCATGAAGTGACTGCTCCTCACGAATCACCACCAAGATGGTGATGTTACCCAAGAGGGCAATTAGGTAAAGGACACAGAACAAAATGGATATCAGTGGATGTGAGTCCTCCAGACCAGGGAAGCCAGTCAGAAGAAAGGGTCTGTAGTTACTATCATTGAAAAAGACCATGATGGCTGACATAGAGTACAGGATCCAAGGTTTTTGGTCTGTAGAATGAGGGAGTATGGATTAGCACACCATCACCAAGATCCTGTTTAATGAAGTCTACATTTATGTACTTGTGCTGGTTACTACATTGGCTGAATTACCCCTGATCTCTGACCCACTTTTTAAAAAATATTTTAAATGATATGGTTTAAGTAAAAGATCTTTTAATGTCTCTTACCATGAGGCTCTATTTGGTCAAATTTACAATATTTCTTAGCAAATATCTTTTTTAAAATGAGTATGTGCCTGTAAATGAAATTATTCTAAACACTATACTTTGTAATAAAAATATAAACTGTACTAAGTTTCTGATAAATACTGTGGAAATGCATGCATTGCAGATCAGGTGATGCTCCTTGGGAGGTAACAGGTAAGCTGAGAGTCTACAGTTTTGTAGTGGGAAAGAAATATACCAGAAAGGGAGAACAATCATGAGGCAAAGGAGAGGATGGAAAGTTTTGTAATCTATAATGCTTTTAGAATTTATTTTGGATGTGGATAAAATTTGACTTGAGATGTAAAATAAGCTAGAGTGGAAAGTAATTTTGATAAGTTCATACAAATTCCCCAAATATATAAATGTAAGAGCAATACTCTTTATGTGTGTGTGTTTTGAAATAGTCAATGCCATGATCATATTCACATATTTTAAAGATGACTGTAGTTGCTTTGTACTCAACTAATTTCATGGAACATTTTCTTATTCTTAGGTTATTTTCCTATTTCAGGAACTAGGAATTCCTGTCATTTACAATAATAGGCAGTTTCTACTGAAAGGAATAATAATATGACCCTGAGAAAATGAAATTTTATAAAATCAACTCCATCATATCTACCAAACCCCTATGTAAAAATTGCTAGTTTACACTTATTTTTTAGATGAAATATCAGGCTCATAAATAGCAACTTAGCAGGTGAATAGCTTAACTCAGTGGAGAGAAGAAACGTGTGCAGATTATGAATTTTCCCATATGGGGTATTTATTTCTTAAATTGACCATTCATTCCATAAATTTTTTTAAAAAATAAGTATAAGACTGTAATAACTGCATAGCCTTGGGTAATTAATTTGATGTCTTTAAATTTAGAGTTTTCAACTATGAATCATACACAATAACAGAATAATATCTATAACATAGGAGTTCTATGTAGATGAAATTATATGACTCACATTAATAGCTTAAAACCTAGCTTTGTACATAAAATTTTCTCAGAAACAACGGCTAATAAAATGTTTCGCAGCAGTTTGTCATGTTTTTTTGTTATAATATATTTTAAAAGCAAATTGTTGCCGGTATCCATGTTGCTGACTGTAGAAATGATGAGAAATTTGAGCAACATTAATAATATCTTAAGATTTCTTCTTGTAACGATGACATAGCATTTCATGCTTATTTCCTGATAATCAGTTCCTTGGGTTAACATCTGTTGCTCATTTTGGAAATCTAGTGAGTCAGAAAGAAGTTTACATCTTCATCTCTTGAAAAAAAAAAATGAAAAGAATACTATCTCCCAGAGGAACTGGTCCAATTATACAAGCGAATTGGAAAAGGAAATAAAGTCTAGAAATAAGAATTACCTTCTAAAATTTCTTCTTTCCTGGAATTTCAGTCAGAAACAAGAGATCTCGGGTTTTCCACCGTAGTTAGAAGGTCAGTGCTTTGGGCCCATAAGCGTCAAGAAAATGCTCCTAAAATTATGTCTAGAAAAAACAGCTATTTATCTGTGTGTGTCTGTGTGTGTGTGTGTTGAATTTGTTTGAGACTTTCCCTTTAGAATATGTCCTCTGTGTCGAAGTTACTATGAGTGGCTCCCCCAGAGTCCATAAGACTCATGTGACTATTTTATCAATTTCAAGGCATAATTAAATCCTTCTTTTGTATTATTATAGTGTTTTTCACTTCACTGGAGTTAATCCACATTAGCTGTGATAATTTTTATGCAATTAGTCTCCCAATTCTAGGGATAGTATTGCATTAACTATAAAAACTGTATCTATTATAGTATATATTTTGCTAAGGTAGAATATATGAGTAAGATTTTACTTGTTTTTTTAACTTGTTGATCTGTTTCTTTTACTGTGTTGTATGGTAATGGGGGGATGTTTTACTGACCCTATGTGTGTGTGCATGTGCGTGTGCGTGTGCGTGTGTGTGTGAGAGAGAGAGAGAGAGAGAGAGAGAAGAAAGAAGTCACAGAGATGTGATTATGTTGTGATTAATGATGCCAGGCATTTCCACTTCCCACTGCCCACCTGAATATGTTATAGTAATACAAATGCTATGGAGATGGCAGAAAGACTTTGAAAAATGATTTGATATCCTAAAAAAAAAAAATTGTGACAATGCTAATGGTGAGGGAACTCATAGTGAAAGTATTATGTTCAAACAGGGAAAAGAACACTTAAGAGTTTAAGTTTCCTTCTTTCTGTGCTTATACTATAACATAAGGCCAGAAGACATGTGTTATTGCAAATCAGGGGTGATTTTATCCTTCAAGAAGGGAATGAAGAAAACATTAGGAATATATAGTAAATGTTCCAGTGATTGACATGATATCAATTTGTTTGAGAGGAAAGAAGAAAATTGTCTAAAAATAATATCCAGCAAAGTGAACCTAGTTACCTAAAGACATACTCAAAATGGGTATTAATACACATATTGTGAAAAGAATAGATATTAACTGCACTTAGGAACTTAGAATAATTCTGAGGAACATCAACACTAAAGATGGTGCAGTGATCTCAATGTACTCAAACAGAAGGTAACAGGAGAAGATGCTGCTGTGGATGAGATATCAAGTACAATGTATCATTTTAATAAATTTATACAAATGAACCTATGCTTCTAAAAATGTCTTGGCTATCATTTCATTGGAAAAATGCAGCAACCATCTTCACATAAGTCCCTCGCTTAGAAATATGAGATGCAATCTTCATCATCTTATGTAGAGGAGACTGCACGGAATGGGTTATTTTTCTCTTGCTGCCTTCAAAATTCTGTGTGTGTGTGTGTAACTGTTGACTGATTATGACATGTTTAGGTGTACTTTTCTGAATTTAGCTTTTTTAATTTTTTTAAAAAAATTTCTTACATCATTATTCACTTTTGTACAATATTTGATTTCTCCCCTCAGGTATAGTCCCCATAATTCTTCCACCACCTCGATACCTGTGACCATCACCATCGTCCCTTGAGCTCTTCCCTCCCCTGATTTGACCCTTCTCTCTGCCCTTCCCCTGAGTATGTCTCAGCTCTATGGTTTGCCTGCGAGTTTTGTCTTTTGCCTTATCCTTTCTTCAGTTTCCCTATAGTTCCTCCTTTAGATAACATCATCTGATATTTTTCTTTTTCCTTCTGACTTATTTTGCTTAGCATAATTCCTTTCCAGCTCCATCCATGTTGCTGCAAATGGATGAGTTTTTATTTTTGGATCACTGAGTGGTATTCCATTGTGAATATATACATCTCCTTGATCCACTTGACTGTTTTGGGGCATTTGGGTTATTTCCATATCTTGCCTATTGTAAATTCTGCTACAATAAACATTGGAGTGCAGTTTTCCATTCAAATTAGTGTTTTATGTGTCCTTTGGGTATATTCCTAGGAGTGGAATTCCAGGATCATATGGTAAATCCATTTTTAGTGTTTTAAGTGTCCTCCGCATAGCTTTCCACCCTGGCTGGACCAGTTTGCACTCCTGTCAGCAGTGTAAGAAGGTTCATTTTTCTCCACATCATCACCAGCATTTTTTGTTGTCATTTTCTTTTTTTTTTTTTAATGGGCCATTCTCACTGGTGTGAGGTGGTCATTCTTGTGGTTCAATTTGTATGTCCCTGATTATAAATGATGTTGAACGTTTCTTCATTTATCTGTTGGCCATTTGCATTTCTTCTTTTGAAAATTGTCTTTTTAGATCTTCTGCCATTTTTAGATTGGGTTGTTGCTTTGTTATTATTGAGTGGTCAAGCTCTTTGTAGATCTTTGATATCAGTCCTTTATCAGTTTTATGGAGTGCAAATATTTTTTCCCAGTCCATAAGGTGTCATCGTTGTTTTGGTTACTGTCTCTTTTGCTGTGCAGAAGCTTTTTAGTTTGACGCAATCCCAGCTATCTACCTTTTCTTTCATTTTCTTTGCTTCTGGGTATGAGTCTTCATACATGTTTCTGAGGTGGTGTATGTCATGGAGTGTTTTGCCTGTTTTCTTCTACAGTCTTTATGGTTTCAGGTCTTACATTCACGTCTTTTATCCATGTGAGTTGGCTTTTGTGTATGGTGTGAGGTGGTAGTCTAGTTTCAATCTTTTGCATGTGACAGTCCAGTTTTCCCAGCACCATTTATTGAAGAGACCATCCTTTGTCCAGTATATATTCTTTACTGCTTTGTTATAGATTAGTTGACCGTATGTATATGGCTATATTTCTGAATTTTCAATTTGATTCGATTGGTCTGTGTATCTCATTTTGTTCTACTACTGTGCTGTTTTTATTATTATGGCTCTTTAGTATAGTTTGATGTTTGGGAATATAATACCTCCATTTTCCTTCCTTTTAGTTATCTTTCTTACTGGAACTTGTTCTTCTTGGATATGTTTATTGATGATTTTTATCAAAGTTAGGAAGTCTTCAGCTATTTCTTTAAATATTCTTTCCTTTTTTTTCTCTTTTATTCTTGGACTGTGATTTTCTGTATATTGGTACACATGATAAAGTCACTCAAGATAATCTTTTCAGTTTACTCTACTCTTCTTTCTCCACTAGTCCTCAGACTAGACAGACTTTGTATTTTATCTTTACGTCTTTTGATATTTTTCCTTCCAACTCAAATATGCTACGAAACACCCATAGTATGTATTTTTTATTTCTATTATTTCACATTTCACCTTTAAAATTTGTTTGATGCTTTAAATATTTTCTCTTCATTGAAATTCTCAGTGTGAATATATATCGTTCTCATACTTCAATCTTTATGGATGGTTTCCTTATGTCTGAAAATATATGAAATAATTGATTAATTATCTTTGTCTACTGACATCAATCTCAGATTCTTCAAGGAAAGTTTCTGTTTACTTATTTTCTTTTTGTAATAGGCTACAATCTCTTATTTTGTTTCCTGTCTTCCATAGTATTTGTTGATAATGGGTATTCTAAATAATATGTTGTGGCAAGTCTGGAAATAAGACAAACTGACAGGATTTATTGTTGTTGCTTTGATTTTTTGTTTGCTTGTTTGGTTTTTGAATGATTCTGTAAAGTTTATATTCTTTATCAAGTGTATCCTCTGAAGTCTACTCATTTAGCTTAGTGGCCAGCTTCTAAAAATATTAGAAGTCTGGAACTAATAGTTCTCCCAGTCTTTGCTGTGATGCTTTGTATGTATACTAGAGCATGCCTTCAACATTCAGCCAGGCATTCTACACTTCCACTTTAGCTGTCACTTCCTGTTTCCAAAGACCTTTTAAGTTAACAAGAAAAGATGGTTTTCAGAGCCTAGAACTAGTGGGGGAAAAGGTTATTTAAAGCAACATGGGAATTTTGGAGAGTGATGAAGATATGTATATTTGGGTTTTAACGATGTTTGTACAAATGCATACATAGCTGTTAAATACTTATGCTCTTAGAATGGTGAAATTTAGTATATTTAAGTTATTCCTAAGTAACCTGTCCTCTAAATAAATAAATACATGTATACAGACATGCATTTATGCATGCGTATATATATATAACTATGTACACATACATAATTATGAGTTTTAACATCTTGTATATTGAGTAATGTATTTACTCATACTTGTGATTTATAAACAATCTATAAATACAGGAAAATAGTGTATTTTATCAGGTCTTATTATACAATGTTAAATATCTTTTTAAAACTCAGAGGAAACTTTTTTTTGTACTTTCATGGATACACATCTTTGTCAAATTCTTGAGAAAAAAACACATGGTATAAAAAGATACAATTCAGAGTCATGTAATAAATTTATTTATGATTTTCTATTCAAAAAGATAAATTTAAGCAGTTTTAATTTGTTACCACTGGACAGAATAATTGGGTTTTGCCCAACACTACATAAAAAATTTTTTGTATATTGCAAGTTTTGACAACCTGCATGTACAAATTTTTATTCAATAGTTTTGTGTACTTATTATATTATTTGCTAAACAATCTTATATAAACATTGTTCCAATTTATGTTTACATTCCAGCTTACTTTTTATGGAATAAAGGATGAAATTGTACAGGCCCACTGTGTTCATATACAATGAGACCTTTTAGTTTCTTCCCTACAAAAGCATTCTCTAAGATGTATACTACCTAAGATATGCTCCCTCCTTCCTCAGATCCCTTGTGAAAACAAACTTAAGATTCTAGGCTATGATGATTGTAATCTCCCAGGAATTTTTTAATCTCAGCAGAGATCTCGAAGCCCCTGGGAGACCCTCTCTTGTTGGTTTTTAAACCACCAAGTCCTTAAAGGAAGACTTCATTCTCATCACACTGAGCTGTAAAGTTCTGTGTCTTACAAGGGAGAACAATCTTGCCAACAAATACATCTGAAAGTGAAAAGGTCAATCATTCTTCAGTAAGTGAAGTATTTCAGAGATAAGTAATATCAACTCCCACTGCAAATCTGAGAATGTCTATTCAAGTAAATTGGTACAATAATAACCAGCTTTCCAGGGTAAATGAACCAGCAAAATGGCTCTTGTTGAGTGATGTTGTGAGAGATTTGGGGATTAAACTGTAGAATCTTGACTTTTATAATTCATACATGTTAAAGTTGAATGATTGGTTCACACTTATCTGTGTTGTCTTCTATGTAATAGTTATTACTGTCATGACCACTTTAAAGAATATTTGTTAATGCTACATTTGCACATTTTCTTTACACAGCTAGATTATAGATTCCTAGGTTTCAAGGACAGTGTTTCCTGTTTTGAAAGCTTTTCACTTAGTCCTGAAAACATTATCTCATGAATATAAATTGCAAATATGCATTAGACTTGATTAAATCAGCATGTTCTCTTTTTAGGTGCTGAACCATGGAGAACATGAAATGTTTTTGCAATCCTTGGAGGCTCCCACTCTCAACATGAGACAAAAAGCTTCCATGAATCTAATTGTTGATCTTTTATCTACTAGTGACATTTTTATCTTTACAACTTTCATGATATTCAAATGGGAATTTGTGTTTTGGAAAAAGGACCACACAAGACCAAATTTAAATTTTCAGCTAAAAAAATATGAAATTGATATAGATAAAGAACTCTGCTAGTATTTTGAGACCTGATATGCAATTCCACAATTGGTATATGAAGGTGGGCTAGAAAACAAACATTCTTTAATCAATTTTTCTAAGTTTTCTTTCCTTTCCTCTTCTCTCCCTTCCTTTTTCCTACTTTCCTCCATTCCTTTCTTCCCCTCCTTATTGCTGTCTTTTTCTACATCATTTGCTACCTCTCCACTGTCACCTACTTTCACACAACACATATTTAAGCTGTTTCTACTGGCCTGGAATTTTGACTTAATACGTTATACCCTGACATTTTTACAATTAATCCAAAAATGTAAATAGTACACAAGATATTTGAAAGATATAGATAGATAAATAAATGCATAGGCATATATATACAGAGAGAGAGAGGTTGTACGTGTGTGTGAAAATTTGTATATATACAGAGAGAGAGAGAGAGAGACAGAGAAATCATTTCCATCTTATAGTATGATTGTTAATAAAATTTATTTATGGATTTAATATAAAATCTTATATTTACAATGTGAAATTTTATTGCTTTTTAAAAAATGTGTTCATGTTTCTTAATGATTAGTGTGTTTTCTGTGAAGAGATTTTATTTTATAATATCTTAATTTCACTGATGAATATATTTTGTAATAAATTAAGTATTCTGAAAGTTCATTAACAAATACAAGTTGATTAACTTTTAGGTAGTATGCTATGTGACTTTTTACCTCATAGAATTCATACTCTCAACAAATTTTAAATAATTATCATTATTTTTTTAAAGGTGGGATTTAGGTAAATCAAGCTACTCAATTATTCTTAGGCCAATCATTCAAAATCATTTATCATAATACATAAGAAGTCTCAGAAAAAAAAATAAACTCATTTGGAGAAACAGAGAAGCTTATGAAGTCTGCATGTACTTGCAGACTTATTGCCAGATAGGAAAATTTGAAAATAAAAAAAAGGAAAAAATACAAAATTTTATGGGTGCAATGGTAGAAGCATTAAAATTTACCAAAGAAGAAAACATGCCTAGTTTTATTTGAAAAGATTAGGGAATACTTTCTGGAAGGGAAACAAACTGAGATTAACCTTTAAGACTGAAGCAAAATTCACTGGGTACGTAAGAGACTATCAAGGCATAAAATGATAATGTAGGATAGAGTTCCAAGTATCTTTAGGATTACTGTCACAAAATACAGAGCAAAGGAACATCACATAGACTTAGTGATGAACTTAGAGAAATATACAGTGTTCAGATTATAAAAGTCTTATGCTACATAATAAGAAGCAAGAGAAGCTAAATTTATGATGGAACTTAGGGGAAATATTGAAAGAGGTATAAAGTAGTAATATTCAGATTTTAGCACATCACCATGAAAAGTGTATGAACAATGGATTAATGGGGAATTACTTGAGGTAGAGTTCAAATAAGAAACTACTAGTTTGTTTTAAAGCAACAATGATTAAATTGAAAAATAATGGTGAGATTTAATAATAGTTTCTAGTTAGACAACATTTTACAATGGTGAGACATTGTTTTTATCATTCAAACCCCAAGGAAAGAAGAAAGTAATGCTCTCTTTTCACCAGCAGGGAAGTAGGCACAGAGAGATAACTTAATTATCCAAACACAAAGTGCAGTAGAGATTGGACCATATTTCAGCCAAGACAGTCTGGCTCCTGACCCTGTGTTCTTTATAACTACAATCCCACCAATAAAATGAACAGGCATTACACATACATTTAGCTCATCCATAATATTTTCTGAAGAAAAAGTTGTAAGGATTGATAAGGATAATATTAATGATTACATTAGGGTGTGTATTTGAATTTCCTGTGAAGTAATTTGGGTAGAGATATCTAAGGGTCAGTTGGATATATATCCAGGAAAAGTTATCTCAGTGAGTATGGAAATTTGAAAGTTAACTGAATACTCAAGAGTGCTAAATTTGTCCAGAAATTTTATATACAATCAGAAAAGACGAGAAGCAGTGAAGTAAAGCAAAGAGAAATGACCAAAGGGAAGTTTTGACTAAAGGAAGTTTTACATTTCGAAGGAAAAGGATACATGTATGGAATTAAGATTTCATTGAATTGGAGAAGAAAATCAAAAGGACACTGATGACAAAGTTATTGGAACTTAATCATTAACTTTTTCAATGTAGTGTGTGTGGAACATTTAGATCATTGTAAAATAAATTTGTAAAATAAAATAGTCTGGTGTTCATTCCAGACATAATGAATTTTTAGTAATGGAAGTCAAGTTACATCACCAGCCACAGTGACATTTCTATTATGAATGAGTTGACAAGAAGAAATTAGGGATGATGTCCTAAAGAATTACATTTTGGTTAACTACATATTTAGAATAATGAAGTAGCCATTCCTCAGACAAAAATCTTATTTTTTGCTTAGCTTTATTGCAATATAACATAGAAAATGACCAATTTTTATAGTACAATTTGATGTCTTTAAAATATAAATTCATGTAATCACTACATCAACCATGATCTGAAATATTTTCATCTCACAAAAAATTAGTACCTGTTTGCAACTAGTCTCTTCACAATCCTGATTCATCTCTGAAAACCTCTTATTAACTATCATTAAGAGCTGTCTTTCCTAAAACTTCAAATATGTAAGATCATGTTGTATTTTTTTTTTGCATTTGCTTTCTTTCACATGGCATAAGTGCGCATCTATCAGTAATTTCTTCCTTTAAATTTCAATCGTATGGATCTTCCCCCCCTTGTTTATGCATTAGGTAGTGGATGTATATGTGGTTTCTTTCCAGATTTGTTTTTGTTTGTTTGTTTGTTTATTTTGCTGATTTGAGTAAAACTTCTATGAATAAATGTGTGCATGTTTATGTATGGACCTATGTGCATGCTTTTATATAAATGTACACATACAATTTTATTTTAAAAATACCAAACTGTTTTTTTTAAAGATTTATTTATTTATGCATACAAGCTGGGGTGTAGGCCAGGGGTGTGGGGTGGTGAGAGGATTCACTAGAGACAGAACTGGGAGCAGAACAGGCAGATCCACTGAAATACGCTGCTGAGGGAAGCAGCTGGTGAGGTAGGAGAGGTCTGCTGCTCCTTGTGGGAAGCTCCCTGGCCGGGGATCAAACTCATGTTTCAGTGGCTCTGGATAGCTTCATAGTGCTGCGCTTAACCCACTGCGCCATGAGGGAGGCCCCAAACTGTTTTTTAAAGAGGATCTACCATTTATATCCCATCAACAGCATATGAGACACTAGTTCCACATTTACACCAACACGGTTTTTAAATTTAGCTGTTCTAGTGCTATCTCATTGTATTTCTTATTTACATTGATCTCATGAATAAAGCTGTTGAGCATCTTTTTTTTTTTAAAGATCTATTTATTTATGCATACGAGCTGGGGTACAGACCAGACGTGCGGAGCAGCAAGAGGGTTCACCAGAGACAGAGTGGGGAGCAGAACAGACAGATGGACGGAAACACACTGCTGAGGGGAGCAGCGGGCGAGGCAGGAGAGGTCTGCAGCTCCATGTGGGAATCTCCCTGGCTGGGATTCGAACTCCCGTTGCTGCTGCCAACAGCTCCACAACGCAGCGCTCAACTGCTGCACCACCAGGGAGGCTCCTGTTGAGCATCTTTTTTTTTTTTTTGAAGATTTATTTATACAAGCTGGGGTGCAGGCCAGAGGTGTGGGGTGGTGACAGGATTCACCAGAGACAGAGCGGGGAGCAGAACAGGCAGATCAGAAATACACTGCTGAGGGGAGCAGCGGGCGAGGCAGGAGAGGTCTGCCGCACCATATGGGATTCTCCCTGGCTGGGCGTCCAACTCGCATCGCGTGCTGCCGACAGCTCCACAGCACAGTGCTCAACCGCTGATCCACCAGGGAGGCCCCTGTTGAGCATCTTTTTATGGACTTAATTGCTATTCACATATCAAAAGAAAAAAATAAGAAGTTAATACGACTTGAAGTTCTTCATATATATTAATATATATATATTTTCCTGTCATATGATTACTCTTTTATAGGCCCTCACGCACCTTGGGCTGCAGTCCTACCCATCTTTTAGCATGCTGGCTTCTAATAACACAGTCTGGAGCAGGCCCACCTTCTCCCTCATCGGCATTCCTGGTCTAGAGGCTGCACATATGTGGATCTCCATTCCCTTCTGTCTCCTCTACCTCGTCGCCCTTGCAGGCAATGCTCTTTTACTTATCCTAGTTAGAGCAGAACAGAATCTTCATGAACCTCAGTTCTATTTTTTGGCCATGCTCGCCCTTACAGACTTGGGCCTTTCTTTGTCTACAATGCCTAGTGTCTTGGCTATCTTCTGGTTTGATATCCGCCACATTGGCCTGGATGCCTGCCTCACCCAAATGTTCTTCATCCACACCTTCTCTTCAGTAGAATCAGGTGTCCTTGTTGCCATGGCTTTTGATCGCTTGGTAGCTATCTGTGCCCCACTAAACTACAACAGGATCCTGAATCACTGTACTGTTGTCTGCTTAAGTGGCGCAGCCCTCGTACGAGGGGCCACTCTGCTGGCCCCTCTCCCTTTTTTCCTCAGGACCTTTCCTTTCTGTGGATCCAATATCCTCTCACACTCTTACTGCTACTACCCAGATATGCTGAACCTGGCCTGTGGGGATGTTACTTTCAGCAGTGCCTATGGACTGATTTTTGTACTCTGTACATTTGCAGTGGATGCTGTCTTTATCCTAGTTTCATACATGAAGATCTTGGCCACCATTATGAAGTTAGAGACTCAAGACAGAAATTGGAGATCACTGCACACCTGTGCCTGTCACCTCTGCACAGTGCTTGTATTTTACCTGCCCCTCATCAGCTTGTCAGTGCTGCATCGTTACACCCAGGACACTTCCCCAGTTCTGTACACCACCATGAGCAATGCCTACCTTCTCATGACGCCGCTGCTCAACCCTCTTGTTTACAGTCTCAAATCCCGGCAGATTCAGACTGCCTTGCGCAAGAGATTTTGGGTACAACGTGTCATTGCTGGGGAGTGATGTTTTAAAGAACAACCAAAGTAAAAGTGCTTTACAGGATCTACTATGTGCCAACATTTCACTAGGCACCAGGAGTTAAAAAATGAAAGGTCTTCCCTTCAAGAAGTACTGATTCTAACTAAAGAGGGAGAGACAGATAAATGATCATAGCTCTGATCTTGAATGATGATTGTTGGTAGTGGTAAGGAGAAATGGCAGTAGGAACCCAAGTTCAGTGTTTTTAGGTGGATGAGTTAGATGAAAGCCATGTTGACTTAGCCGTTAAACTGAGGAGTCTAAATCTGGACTTTAAAGATCAATGAGGGGAAAATTTTATAAAGGAAAACGATGACAGCTGATTCTTGATTGCCAGGCTTCTTATATGGGGGCATTAAAATTCAAAATTGGTGATAAATTTATGTCTAAATATTTAATATTTCTGGCCATTTCTTCTAATTGCATACTGGTTTATATCTGAACATTCTGACTTTTGGCAAAAGAGAAAAGAGATGTCTGAAGGGAAATAATGATAAGGATCTGATCAGTTGTTGTTAATCTTGTTACTTCATTCAAAATTCATGGTGAATTTGGATTTTGTTTTTTTTTTCCCATTCCATATTGAGAGTAGGTATAGTTATATCTTGCAACAAAGATGGATTTCCTTTTTTTTTTTTTTTTAGCTGTCCAAAAGGAAAAGTGAATTAGTTTATTATCTTCTGGGGTCAGAAGAGTGATAAGAAAATGAAGAATTGTCCTGCTGGAAACAGTATAAAAGTAAAGTGAAAGAAAGAGATGCCACTGCCCCTGGCAATAAATAAACATATAGTGGCATCATCAAGAATTTCAAGCTACTTTCCAGAAGTTTTAAATGAATTTCTAAATGATTGCCTAAGTATCAATCAAAAAATATTTTAAATGTTTGATATATTTACTAAGTTTCAATCACACAGAAGACATAAATATAGTAGTTATAAAGCTGACATTCTCCTAATTGAAATCTTGGACAGCCCCAAACCAAGTAACAAAAGATAATTAGGGAAGATGAGACTTGATTTGAATTGTTATAGGAATTCTGAACAAAGTCGTGAAGACTGCGTTTATTTAGAACATCAGCCTGAAAGACTGAGAAGAAAGATCACAGAAGCTTGAAATCTATCTCAACTTGAAATGAATTCACTTAGCTATGATCTGTTAGACATTAACAAGATAGAGGGAATAATAACAATGACAGGGGTTTTGTCCTTATTGACAGATCAACTGAGAAGTATAATGAATACTTTTAAAACTGAAATAAAATTCTAATTTTGAAATCATTTATTTTTTAAGTTTCAGTCTGATAATTTTCTCTGTTCTGACTTTTTCCCCAGAATAAAGTCTCTCCACTCTGACTTCTTAAGCATGAGTATAGCAAATTGGGGACCATTTTCCAGCAATTGTTCCATTATTTTAAGACAGAAGAAAATTTTCCTTGAGGGTGTCCTTCTCTGTATAGTTTGGGTGAAACATTATTTGGTAATATTTTTTCAAAACTCTAGTGAATTTCTTTCCTTATGTTTCAGCAGAGTTTAAAAATTAAAGATAAAAACATCCTTCCCCTTCCTGGTTTATGCTAGAACTAGTGTCAAAGATTCTCCTTTCTATTTGGGAAAATGGAAGGATACCAGATCACCTGAGATAGTCATCTTTCCTAGTCATCTGGAAACAATGCCTGTGTATATTAGAAGAAAATGAATACAAAACAAAATAAAAGCATATGTGAGAGATTCCTTCAGAAAGAAAAAGAGACCTGAGAGTACTGATATTGAGTCTTTTAGTTTGTCCTGAGATAGAGAATTATTCCGTGGTCTTCCCTTCTACCCCTCTTAATAAGCAGATTTAGGGATGTTTGAAAAGCAACAAAATTATTTATTGGTTAGGAGTCTAATTTGGATGAGTCACCAATATCTGAAACAATTAGCAAGTCATGGAGATATAGCCAACCTTAGTTCTTAGTCCTTATAATTGAGCTATAAGTCTGTAGGCAGTTCCAGGGACCAAGAATCACTGCAGCTGGTCTTGTCAGAGAAGGTTGATCTCCATTTTCTGCCTCTTCATTCCTTGATGATATAAAGAGGTCAAACAGCAATAATAATAACCAAAAACAAAACAAAACAAAACAAAATCAACTCAACCAAGGATAAAGAAAGCAAGAAGGAAGAAGAGAAGGAAGAGGGTACTAAAATTTTAAAAATGTCCACCCAAAACAGCAGGAACTATCAACCAAGCATGTGTCCATAAATATTCAGGCACTGAAACTAGAGTGCCAGCATCACTTAGTGTTCTTCCATATGTCCAAATACAGTTTTCGATTCAGCACTTTATAAAGAATTCAAGGAGTTCAACAAATTTTTATGTCATTCTCTAAATTTGTAGTTTATTTTTCTTCTTTCATTCTGTTTTATTGTATTTTATTTCATTTTATCTTTGTCTCCCTTTTCTATTGAATTGAAATCTATAAGAGAATAAATTTATATGAATTTAAATCTATCAAATAGCAGAATTCCTGAGTCACAGTAGTAAGGTAATAATTTTCATTTGTTTGATTTTCCAAAAGTTGAGTTACATTCACAAAAACTCTTTCCACTCACCCCAATATATGAAAATGCATATTCTTCAAAGAAGGATATTTATCCCAGTGTCCTACAGATGCTATGATTTTTATCTTATATATTGCTTTGACTTAGCTATGGCTATATTTTACATAACCATTTTTATATGTTTATATATATAGAGAGAAATAATCTTTATTGTAACAGTCCTCAAATTCATGAACTTCTATTCCAAATGCTTCTTTCTTCTAAACTCCCTCTGCACATGAATTTGGTATTTTATGTTGTTATAGTAGTTACATTTAGTGTAGAAAACTCACACTTTTATAGGTAACATATAACCAATGACATCTGCCAGTTGCCATGTTCATTAATTTATCCATTCATCCATCACATGTATATATTACATATAAGAGTTATAGACACCCCATAAGGTACTCAAGATACAAAGATAACAGTTATGATTCCTGATCGTCTAGAAGGGAAAGTGCCATTAAATAGTAATTACTCTAGTACGTACGAGTTGCAATTGTCAAGTGAAATTATGTTCATCTATGCACAGTCACTCATTTATTAAAGAAAGCAATTGGAACTTACAGTGTCTATGAACAGGACAAGTGATTTAGAGTAAAACAACACAGTGCCTTTCTACAACAATTCTTAATAAACTGAGGAAGATACACATGAAGAAGTTGGTAAAATTGTGCTGTGTGCACTATAATAAAATTGTTAATAGGTTATATTGAGGGGGTAAAAGGAAGCAACAATTCTGCTAAAATGTAGGAAACATTCATAAGAGAAGAAGTTTTATTTGAGATTGGTATTAAAATTTTAAGTCAATTGGTAAAACCTTATAGCCATCTGAAGGTTGTTATATAATATATGTGAAAATACATTAAATTGTGAAGTTGGAAGAGAAATAGCACTGTGTTGTCAGAGTTAAGGTTGAATAGGTAAAGAAAAAGGAAAGCTTTCTAAAATATGTTAATAACTTACTTTTACCCTGTAGTTAACTGTAAACCACTTTATTATCTATACCTCAATATTTAGATAGAAGAAACATTAAAAAATTCAGTAAAATCCTTCTTGCACACTATGGATAATGGATTAGATCAAGACAATAACTAAAATGCCACCCTTTTCTTATCATACAAGAAGAAGATACCTCAACCTTTACAAGGTCATACCTTGAAATGCTGGTATATTTCTCAGACAGATGGAAAAAGGAGAGCAAGGTTGTCTTTTTCATTAAGACTACATGTACCTACTTGAGCCAGTTTCCCCTACTCTTGAATACCTTGTGCATAGCAGACCTTATTTGTTTGGTTTTAAGGCTATAAACCAAGGGATTAAGGACAGGAGTCAGGAAAAGGAAAAGATTGGCCATGGTGACATGGAGAAGAGGAGATATGAATGTACCGAATCTATGAATTAAAGCCAGCACAATGAGTGGTACATAGAAGATGCAGACAGTGAAAATGTGGGGAACACAGGTATTAAGTGCCTTAAGCTGACCATCTTCTGAGGCAATACCCAGCATGGTTTTCAAAATCAAAACATAAGAAATGACAATAAACATAGAGTCAATCCCAAAGGAACAGACAAGGGACAACCCATAGATGCTGTTGACTCTGACAGGGTCACAGGCCAGCTTCATAACATCAGGGTGGTAGCAGTAACAGTGTGATAGAATTACACCCTTGCAGAAGGACAATCGCTTGAGAAGGATTGGCAAGGGTGCCATCAACATCACACCTCTAACCACAGCTGCAATCCCCATCCTAATAATCCGAGGAGGGGTTAAAAGCACGGTTTGAGATACCACCTCACACCTGTGAGGATGGCACACATTAAAAATATAGGCAACAACAAATGCTGGAAAGGATGTGGAGAAAAAGGAACTCTTCTACACTGCTGGTGGGAATGTGAACTGGTCCAAACACTATGGAAAGCTGTATGGCGATTCCTCAAACTGCTCAATATGAAGCTTCCATACGACCGAGCAATCCCACTTTTGGGAATCTACCCAAAGGACACAAAAACACTAATCCAAAAGGATACATGCACCCGTATGTTCATTGCAGCACTGTTCACAATAGCAAAGGTATGGAAGCAACCCAGGTGTTCGAAAATAGATGACTGGATCAAGAAGATGTGGTACATGTACACAATGGAATACTATTCAGCATTCAAGGAAGATAAATACATGCAATCTGCAGCGACATGGATGGAATTAGAGGGGATCATACTCAGGGAAACAAGCAAGAAATAAAGAGAAAAATATCGAATGGTTTCACTTATAACAGGACTATAGGGAAACCAAATAGGAGAGAGACACTTGGGGGTGGGGGGAGGGGGAGGATAAGGGCA
Source organism: Scalopus aquaticus (assembly GCA_004024925.1). Lineage (NCBI taxonomy): Eukaryota > Metazoa > Chordata > Mammalia > Eulipotyphla > Talpidae > Scalopus > Scalopus aquaticus. The sequence continues at coordinate 26,141 of PVIJ01013883.1, forward strand.
CAAAATGGAGTAGAAAAGGAAACAAGGGACCACGGAGATGGATCACAGGTGAATTGGTGGTGGGTTACCCAAGGGGAATACAAAATGTAAATGATATAAATAACAATAAAAATATATATTAAAAAAAAAGCACGGTGTAGTGTAGTGGGTTGTGAATAGCTACAAATCTGTCAAAGACCATGGCCAACAAGATGGCTGATTCCATGGAAGAGAAGGTATGGATGAAGAACATCTGTGCCAGACAAGAGTGGAACTCAATTTCTCTGTGATTCAGGAGGAAGACACTGAGTACTGTAGGCAAAGTTGATAAAGATAGACCCACATCTGTGGCTGCCAACATAGAAAGGAAAATGCACTGAGGCTCATGAAGGCTGGGGGTGGTTTTGATAACAAAGAGGATGGTGCAGTTCCCTAGGAGGGCAATCAGATACATAACACACAGCAGGAGAGAGAACCATATTTGCACAGCCTCCAACCCAGGAATGCCTGTTAGAAGGAGAGTAGATGGCTGGAACCAGCTACTGTTCGAAAGGCCCATAAAGATGTTTCTTGGAATTCAGCCCAGATCAACTTCTTAGTGTTCCTATTGGGAGAAAAATAGATAATCTTTGTTTAAAATAACACAAATTTATTATCTTATAGTCAAGATGGGTCTCACACACAGAAGTCTAAGATACTAACAAATCTGTTCCCTTTGGAGTCTCTACGAGGGAATCTGTTCTATCTGACTTTTTAGTTTCTTCAGGTTGTCCACATCCTTTGAATTATGCCCTTTCCTCTATTTTCAAAGCCAACAGTGGCCAGCAGAGTCTGTCTTGTATGAATCACTGACTTTCTCTTACTTCTCCTTATAATGATCCTAGTGGTTACATTAGACTTATTAGATAGCCCAGAATAATTTTTCCATCTAAGATCCTTAATTGAATCATATATTTGAAGACCTTTTGCCATGTAAGGAAATATTCACATGTTTCAGGACTTAGATGTGAATATTTTTAGGGAACCATTATTTTGCCTACCATAGTGTCTTTTTTTCCACCTGTTATAATTTCCTATCACTTAATATTTTCCACAAAGGATCCATATGTATGAATTTAAAATTTGATTTAAAAAATAAATATTGCACAACCTCACACATAAATAAATTCATACATCTGGTCTAAGACAGATTATGCATTCTGCTACATATTTCAGATGGATAGGAGAAGCTCTGAGCAATCTGACTGCCTCTTATGTTTCACACTCAAATTCTGTCTGGTCAGTTCCTCCAGAATTGGTAGATATTTATTTAGAGTTGCATCGAACTACTGCACCTAAATCCTCTGGAGCATCATTTATCCTGCATAATTGGATCAAGGAAATGATCCTTAGATTGTTTCCAAACCTGTCTGAATACCCAGTGCAATAAAAACCTACTATCATAGTGTATGAACTACTGGAATTGCTTTGGCCTAGAAAACACCTATCATTGATCAATGACATGAAAATTAAGGACATGATTTTCTTTTTTATATCAATTCCTAGAAAAATTTCATTCTCAACACTTTCTTTTTCTTTATTTATTTACTTTTATTTGCATTTACCTTTATTAGCAGACATTTGCACTTTTCTCACATTAACATACCTATAAACATTCAGACATCCAAAAATCTGGACATTTTCCCTGTTATCTATACCTGCAGAAATAAAGCATATGTTGTCTCAATAATTCTCATAAAGCCCAACTCAATAAGCAAGCAAACAAAAACACTTCATGTGATATAATTCATTTTAATAATTAGTTTCTATTTTTAATTTTTTTTTTTAGATTTCATGTTGCATTTTCAAGATATAAGGTAAGATCATTAAAGCATGTATCATCATTACTTCTGGGCTCGTGCTGCAATAGTATCAAGAATTTGCAAATAATTAATTGAATAAATTTTGAAATATCTCTTTCAAAACATAAATTTGTAATAGGCAGTAAATATCAATGATTCAATCAATATCTTAAAATTGCATAATTGAAGTAAATAGTGTTAAACATCTTATCATACAAAGAAAGGTAGGAAGAGATCATATATGATTAGTTGAATACAATTAGATATAAGTTTTTTGTTTAAAATTGCAAGCTGAAGCAAAATAGTGTGGAGAAGGGGATGAAGAGAGAATATAACTAACCTAAATTTTTATCTGGAAAAACATGAAATCAAAATGCAAAATACTTTGTAAAATCATATTATTTAAAAGTATAGCCCAAAATATAATATCAGAAGAAAAATTAAACAGAAATTAATGGATTCCTTTTCAGGAAAAAGTCTAGAGATAGGAAAGGTTAAGACAAGAAACTTTTTTTTTTTGACCTGGAACCAACTACTACTGTGTTGTTTTAAAACCATAAAAATGTAAAAAAGTAAATGTACCTTTAATAAATGTAAATCTACCTCTAAAGAGCAGATCCCAGTTGAATCAAATGTATACATATCTGTCTACTAATGTCCACTAATGTCTAGCTCGTTTAGACTAGTTGTCCATTCACATGTCCTTGGCAGTGATGTCTATTATAATCTTCCACATTTTTTCATATGGTTAGTAAAGTGTGTTCTAATATCTCAATGCTTAGAAAAATTTCATTTTCAACACTTTCTTTTTCTTAATTTGTTTACTTTTATTTGCCCTTTTAACTGAAAGATCGAATCAGCTCCTTACAAGTATGGTCTTTCATAAAGAGTCAGACTTTCTAGGGACTTAGAATACTAAATCATATAAATTTTTTCAGTTGTGCATGTTTCAGAGTCAGCATGGGGGGAAAAATTAAGAAAGAAGAAAACCATGGTTCACAATACACTGGGGCATCCAATCTATCAAAAACACCACCCACACTCCTAGCCACTCAAGATACCACATCCCATCAGAGTAAAACATATGTTTCTCTTGTACATACAATTTGACCTACCACACATCCTAAGCAGTTCACTTAAACATAACACAAATACATGCGCTACCAACTTTGCTCCCCATGTTTCAACGATCTTTCAGAATCTCTTGGAATTCACACCTCTCTCCTTTATATTCATTTTTCCCTTCTGTTTTTGATATTGACCCAATCAGAATTATCACCACAAGCTCAAGGTCACCAACAAGAACACTGTAGTCACCAATGTAAAACTCAAATGTAAAACTAGTTCATATTGTTGCTTTCTTTTACAGGTAGGCTAGTATTTCTTTCGCTTATGTGTGTAGCCCTTTCAATGAAAATATATTTTCTTTAAAATAATCTATATTCACTCTCTAGTCTAGTTGAATTTGTTGTTTATTTTTACTGTATATGACTTACTAATTTCCACATAAAATTATTTATATGCCTTCTATATGCTCTCATATATAATTACACCTCAACTCAACTGATGGTAATTAAATTTACTGATTAAAAACCATTTCATGCCAACATTCTACAAAATCTTCCCATGACTATTTTATATTACAAGAAATCTTCCTCCTATAGAACGTACAGCTTTTTATACATATTTGTAATTTATCACATATGATTTCAAATTCCCTTCTAATTTCTACCCAAATGAGTTTCCTGAACCTAGCTTGACTTTAAATGCCTTTTAGCTTTGGATTGTTCTAAATATTCCACAGAGGAGAGATTCTAACACTGGACATAGAAGGCATATCATATTTTTTATTTAAACAAAGAAGTCACTTGTTCAGAATTTCTACTGTGGCATATATTTGCTAAACCCCAGCAAAGATTTAAAACTCACAAGATATTCAGGCTCCCTTGTAATTTCATATATGGAAAGCTTTAGGGGAGCCATCCTCCCCTTTGAGGCTCATTTGGGACTGAAAAGCAGATGCTTCTCAATTTGAAAGGAGAACAAAAGAGATGTATAATCAGATAGAGAATATTCTAGTGTTTATTGACCTTCTTAATTTTCAGCTATTCTTCTTCTTCTTTGGAACTACCATGTTGATGTGGTGGGTTACTCATCTTAGCCAAAAATGTATTTCACAACTACTAGAGATGCAGAGAAACATTAAACTACTCCAGTCAAATATACCCCATTTTCACATTCCTAAAAAAACTTTTAAATATATTTAATGTCTCCGTTTTCCCATAGTTCAAAACAAAATATTGGTCTCTCTCTATGTACCACAAATTGCCACGAGTTAACCTTGAGCTCTGTAACACTCTTTTTGACTCCTTAATTATATTTCTCTACCCCTGTTTTCAATCTCTGCTTTGTATTCCCCTTTTAAGGACATAGCTTCCATGTCTTTCATTCTGAATCTACAGAAAGCTTAAAGTAAGCAGCTACTAAAGATAGTGTTGTGTCTATGTTCTTTTAAAGAAAACACATTCAATGATTATTTCTTAGACTGTACGGTCTTCTCATCATAAAATTAGCACCCTGAGAATGGGTTGAGAAATAAGTCCAGCAGCACATTCTTCTCTTTTAGTATCACCCTCCTTGGTATAGACAGAGATTGGATGATTACTTACGAGCTGTGAGAAACCTCAGATAGAGTACAGTTGAAATAAAAGCAATTTATTGCAATAAATAGAGCATTTAAGGTGGAAAGTACCAGAGGATGGTTATCAAGTAATCCCCATGAGGTAATGGTTTCAATGTCCTACACGTGAGGTATTACAAAGACAAATTACTAGAGACCAAGCCAATCCCACTTTTTTCAGTACTCTAGAGTTCTTGTAATCAATCAAACATTCAAGCATGAAATCAGTTGTGTCTCTGTTATTTAACATAAACATGTGCAAAGCTTTTTTTCTTTTGAAGCACTTTCTCCTGATATGTTACCTTTAAGTGTCCACACTTTGTCAGGATCACATTTGAGGTGAATTATTTGAAATGGAAATCTTTATTTTCTTTTTGAGAAGATGAAATTTGGAAGACATTTCTTTCATTACTGTTATTATGAATACTCACTCTTACATTGTTTCATAATATGCAATGCTATAGCTTTCTTCAAATCTATGGGATCATTTATGTTAGACTGAGTTATTATGGTCTCATTAAAGTTTTGGTTTTTGTTCCCCCTTTCTATTCCTGTAAGGCTATTAGTTGTGAGTCATTTTTTCTCCTTTTAAAGTTTTATTGTGTCTTTCCTATGGTTCTTCTTCACTATCAAACTCCTCTGACCTAGACCAATACGTTCATCACTTTTGTTTGAAAAATAGCTTTCCAGTATCTTTTGATCCTACCAGTTACTGTTTCCTTTGGTTGTTCACTGTTTCCTTTTGTTCCTTTGGTTAAGATCATGCAATCGGCACTCCTACTTCATCCACACTCATTCCTTGAAATTGTACTGGACAACAACGAAGGATTAGTACTTTTATTTCAACACTCTCAACACAACTATTGGGAAATGACACTGAATAATAACAACAGTAATGACAGTAACAACAACAACAACAAACCCACAACAAATAAGAACACTGGAAAAAGAGATTTAGAACTGTGAAAATGTAGAAAAACACAATATAATGATATAAAGGAAACCAAAATAGGAGAAAGTCTGAAGAGAGTATTACTGATGAGTAGCAAATGAAGCTGTGTATTAAAAGCATGGGATTTTAAAGCAAGATTGCCTGAGTTTGAATCTCTACATTGCTAAATATTAGCTGCATGACCATGAACAAGTTATTCAACTTACAGTTTCTCATTGTGATCAGCGGAGAACATAGCACTTGTCATTTTGTTAGATTATTATAGTTAGATGGTGAAAATTAAATCATATAATGTGGTTAACTTAGGAGATAGCTCATGGTAAAAGCTCAAAAATGAGTTTAATTTAATTTAATTTAATTTATTTATTTTTTAGTTTAATTTTATAAATAATCTAAGGACTGAAATGTGTCATTGGTTAAAAAATCTAGGTGATTGAAAGTTGTTACTATGATCAAGTAGACTATGTGTTGAAAATACAGCTAAGGAAGAGATTTTATACCCAGAGATCTTTTCTTCATTTTTTCTTTTTTTATTCCTTAAATCTAAAGCTGATAGTAAAGCTGAAATATGCAGCCTGATTTTTTTTTTTTTGAGCTCCAGGTCCATGATTGAACTTTAGATTTTTATATTGAGGTTAACACACCTTTGAAACATTTTACTGCCATTCATTTATCCCTCTTCTATACTATAACCTGACATTCTCGATTTTATTTATTTATTTATCTATTTATTTTTAATACATTTCAATCTCCTGTTTTAACTATTAAAGCCATGTTCTTTTTTTTTCAAGATTTATTTATTTATGCATACAAGTTGGGGTGCAAGCCAGAAGTGTGAGGTGGTGAGGGGATTCACCAGAGACAGAGTGGGGGGCAGGCAGATCCACTGAAGTACACTGCTGAGGGGAGCAGAGGGCGAGGCAGTAGAGGTCTGCTACGCCATGTGGGAATCTCCCTGGCTGGGTATCAAACTCGTGCTGTAGTGGCTCTGGATAGCTTCATAGTGCTGCACCCTACCTATTGCGCCACCAGGGAGGCCCTAAAGCCATGTTCTTCTTCTCCTTTAGTCTGTTGCAAAAACTTCCTAGGACAACTCTAGTCTTCCTCTTCTTCAGTTAATCTCACTGCCTTTTAAACCATGTTGACTCAGCAAAAGTGTATTATACTAGATGATAAAGATTTACTCATAGCCAGCATGGAATATAAGCCATATTGGTGAAGAATAACGCAAAATATGTAGTCAGGAATTGTATAGGTGTGTTACTGGGAGGTAGAGAATGAAAAATAAGCATATTACCCATCGGCATGAACTTCTGTTAAAGATAAATCTTAAAATGTTTATCACTTATATACTTAAAGCTTTGGTAAATATTAGACTCAGTAATAAATGTTGAATAATAAATTGATTCTTACTATAGAAAACTAACTCAGGGCTTTACTTTTTAAATTCTGAATCTTCAAGTTATAATACTTGTCCAATTGTATTTCTTATATCTCTAAATGATTTGATCTTTATTTTAGTTTCTTGTCTTTCTTATTCTTTCCAAATTTAACCTTGTGAAGCCTAAAGCTTTTTTAATAAACATACCTAATAGGAACACCTTCACACATCTTTATATTCTTTCTCTACTTAATGATTGTGTCTCTTTTGTGTTATACAGATGTGATTGAATAGCTCCCTCCCTCTTTATCTAATTTTATTTGAGAAGTGGTTATTTGCGTCCATGTTTCATGATCTTCACAAGTGTAGGAGACCTCTGAATAGAGAATACTTATGATTTACATTAAATTTCTTATTTTGCATAGAACTTTACACAAAGTGAACTTAATGAAAAGTTCATTTATATATAACTTATAACGACTGATTTTTTTAAAGTTGTCATCTATACGCTGTCTTTTTCTTTTCCCTAGTAATAATATTCAAGTTTGATAAGAAAAGGAAAAAAAAAGAGAGAAGGGAAGGAAAAGATGAGTATTTGAATACAAGCTGGGAGAAATACACTGTGGGAATAAAGCAGTGTAGGCAAGAGTAGTGGGCGGGAGGAGGAAGGTAACTTTAGTGTAAGATGAGAAGACACTGCTGGGTTAAAGCGATGTCAGAGCAGTACTTGCTTTACACAGTAATTACTTAACTGAAACATGTGCATCCTGGAAATGTGCAGAGAGAAAACACAGCTTCAGTATACACAATATTAAGCTAAATACAACACTGTATCAAGTGAGGGCTGTCTAACATTCTGTTTTTTCTCTCTCTCCAAAATATTTTCATTTACTGATGAAAACTTCACAGTAAGTTACAACTGTATCTGTCACTGATTTAGTGGTCTTAAGCTCCGCCCTCCCACAAATGCCACACCAGTATTCTAAGCACTTTTTCTGGAGTTCCAGGAAAGAGACTCATTACTGGAAATGACCATTCCAACAAGAAGGTAAACCATGATGTACAAGAGTTGAGAGAGATTTTCATTTATGAATCTAATGCAGTAAGTATAATTATAATATATTGACCACAGTGCCCAGACCAAAAAAATGAACCAAGTGCGTGCTTACTACCATTGTCATTCCTATTACCATTAGCATTACCAGTGGCATTAACTATAAAGCCATGACGACTTGCATATCAATAAAGCCTATGTGGCTTATTGTCCTTGAAGCATTACTGATTACTATTCCTTTCTTGAGGCAATAATTTATCACTATGCCAAAGCTCACACTCTACCTAATTAAAACAAACAACCCTGAGTTTCAGTTCTCTCTCTCTCTCCCCATTCCAGGGTCCAGTATCAGAGGGCAAGTAAAAGATGACAACATCTTTGAACAACACCAATCTTAGACATCTGGTTCACCGTGATTGGCATCTATGCACACACAAGGATCTCCATCTTCACGGGTTCCATGTGCATAGTCAGTGTGCTAGGAAGCAACTTTTTATTACACCTGATCTTCACTGAGTGCAGTCTTCAGGAGCCCATGTGCCTTTCCTCTCCATGTTGGCCCTGGAAAATATCTTTTTCTCCACAGTCACCAAAGATGCTAGCAATCTTCTGGTTTCAAACTGGGGGTACTTTTTTTTCGTAGCTGTGTGTCCCAGATGTTTTTCCTCCACTTCACCTTTGTTGCAGAATCTGCCATATTGTTGGCTGTGGCATTCAACTGCTACAGAGCCATTTGCTATCCACTAAGATACACTACCATTCTACCCCTCTCTGTCATTGGGAAAATGAGCACTGCATCTGTGATTTGGGGTTTCATCATCTGCTTCCCTTCGATTTTTCTGGTTGATCGTCTAGTAAGACGATCAGTAGTGGAAAGAAAATTATCCATCACTCATATTGTGAGCACATGTGCATTGTCAGAGCAGTCTGTGATAACATCAAAATCAACATCTAGTATGGGGTGATTGTGCCCCAGCTTTCCTCATGCTTGGATATATTAACTATTATCATCTCTTATACCCTTATACTCTGTGTTGTGTTTACAATTCCTTCCCAGGATTCCAATCAAGGCTCTAGGTGCTTGTGGCTCCCACATCTGTGTTATCTTACTGTTCTATACCCCAACTTTTTTTCATTATTTGCTCACCAATTTGGCAGCCACACTATACCAGTCCCTGTACATATTCTCCTTGCCAGTCTTTATGTTGTCGTACCACCCTGTCTCAACCCCATCATTTATGGAGTTAAAACTAAGCAAATTCAGGATAAGTTTATCCAGATCTTTTCTTTGAGAAAGAAATTTTGCTGATGTAAACTAAACAGCTTACTTTTTTGATTTTCTATGTAACTACATTAATTGAAGGGTCTTTAAAATTGGGTCTTTAATATTGGACATATAATATTAAAGGGTCTTTAATATTGTACATCTTACATCATTCCGGCATTAAAAGGATAGTAACAGTAAATTTTTGTGTGATAACATGTCAAAATCTTATCTTTTTTGTTAATATTGTTCAGAATAGTATCAAACCGAGGACAACTTAGACCCTGTGTAATAATGAGTTTTGCTTCAATAGACTTAAACTATAATAATTCAATCACTAGTCTGAATTTCATATTAACACAGAAAACAGGATAAAAATCAACATAATAAAATATGACAAAAATAAAATTCTCAGTCAATTTGTTAGGGTTTTAGTCTGTTTTTTTTTCTTAAGATTTATTTATTTATGCATACAAGCAGGGGTACAGACCAGAGGAGTGGGGCAGTGAGAGGGTTCACCAGAGACAGAGTGGGGAGCAGAACAGGCAGATGAACAGTAACACACTGCTGAGGGGAGCAGAGGGCGAGGCAGGAGAGATCTGCAGCACCATGTGGAAATCTCCCCTGCCAGGCGTCATACTCAAGTCGCCACTGCCAACAGCTCTACAGCGCAGTGCCTAACCGCTGTGCCATGGGGGATGCCTTAGTCTTTTTTTTATTGTTATTTTTATTTATGTCTTTTACATTACTGTGTATTACCTGTAGGTTTCCCACCACCAATTCACCTGTGAACTGTCACCACAGTCACCTGTGCTCCTCTCTCCCCTGTTCTGAGCCCCACTCCTCCCCTCCCCTCATTGATTGTCGCTCTTGTATTTAGTTCCCCTATATTCCTGTTATAAGTGAGACCATTCGATATTTTTCTTTTTCCTTTTGGATTATTCCTCTGAGCATGATCCCTTCTAGTTTCATTCATGTTGCTGCGAATTGCAGGTGTTTATCTTTTTTGAATGCTGAATAGTATTCCATTGTGTGTATGTACCACATCTGCTTTATCCAGTCATCTATTTTGGGCATCTGGGTTGTTTCCATATCTTCACTATTGTAAATAGTGCTGCAATAAATATATGGGTGCATGTATCCTTTTGGAATAGTGTTTTTGTGTCTTTTGGGTAGATTCCCAAAAGTGGTATTGCCAAGTCGTATGAAAGCTCCACTTTTATCAGTTTGAGGAAACGTCATACGGCTTTTCATAGTGGTTGGACCAGTTTGCATTCCCACCAGCAGTGTAGAAGAGTTCCTTTTTCTCCACATTCTCACCAGCACTTGTTGCCTGTTTTTTATTGTGTGCCATTCTCACTGGCATGAGGTGGTATCTCACCCTGATTATGAGAGATGCTGAACATTTTTTCACATAGCTGTTGGCCATTTGCTTTTCTTCTTTGGAGAAATGTCTTTTTAGCTCTTCTGCCCATTTTTTGACTGGATTGTTGACTTTGTTTTTGTTGAGTTGTGTGAGCTCCTTGTAGATTTTTGTTTTCAGTCCTTTATCAGTGATATTGTGTGCAAAGATTTTCTCCCAATTAATAGGGTGTCTGTTTGTTTTGATTATTGTCTCTTTTGCTGTACAGAAGCTCTTTAGTTTGATGTAGTCCCAGCTGTTTATCTTTTCCTTGACTTCCTTCGCTTTTTGGGATGTGTCTTTAAAGATTTTGCTGAGATGTATGTTGTGTTTTTTTAAATAGCATTTCCTCTGTCATTTAGAGAAAATAGTACTCAGTACTATGATCCAATAGCTGAGGATTTGGACTCTGAGTTCAAGCTTTTAATACAGATGTCTGCTTCAGTAGTGGTATTTGTCCATTCTGGGCTTTTAAAAGTTTTTATTGAGTATTGTCATTTCATGTAAGAAATCAGTAAATATTAATTTTAGGCATCAGGATACAAAGTAGGCGTATGACTAAGAGAGCTGTCTCAGGAGCTAGACTGCCTTTAGTCAAATAGTCAAATCTCTGCTTCACTATTTTCAAGTATAAAGGTGTAGGGACATTTATATATATGTGTGTGTGTATATATATGTGTGTGTATATATGTGTGTGTGTGTGTCTGTGTGCATGCAGATGTGTGTGTGTGTGTATAAATAAATTTAAAGTAATATCTGGGACAAAATAAATGCTAGCATTCATGTATAAGTAAATAATACAATTTTAATTTGCACATTTGCTGGATTGTGTTGAGTCGGGAATTGATTTACATGTAGTACAGTGGGAAAAAACTTAGGTCAAAAATTGTATTAGCATTATTTCATAATATATAAATTTGCTAACATTAAGATACATTACCATAAAGAGTTAGTTGAAACCAGTCATTACATATATTTACATCTATTTTTAAAACTGTATATATATTTCACATACATATATATTTGATATGTGAATATATTCCATATATATATGTGTATATATATATATAGTCTCTCTATATAGTTTTTTTAAATGACAAGTTATTTTGCCTTTTATTTCCTTTCCTTTCACAAGAGTCTTACTGTCATGAGTGTCTCTATTAGAATGGGTATAAGTTAAAACAAGGGAAGGGAGGAAGAAAGTTCAAATAAAGAGAAAATTTCATTTAGACATAAAAGATGAGCAGCACAGCCCCTTTCAGTATGAGATGGGGAAGAGCACAGTTGGGAAATAGATAACAGGACCCATAGTCTTCAAGACCCCAGTTTCAAAGTGTCATTCAAAGTGTCAGGGCTTGAGGAGATAAAAACAAACTCAGCGTGTGATGAGGAGAAAGATAAAGCAAATCAGTACTCTGTTTCCTGCTTAAATATCTGAGGGAGATTCGCTTGCAAGATTTCTCATGCCAACTTGGGAGAGCAGCATTGAAGTGAAAATGACCATATATCATGGTAACTCAGAAAGCTAGTTCCCTTCTTTTCTCTGCAAGGCAGCAGATGCATCTGGGAGTTCTTGAGAACACTGTGGGAAACTACAAAATCATGGGGAAGCCGGATTAGTGAAGAGGAGTTACTTTGGCTAGAAAAAAAAATATTCCAAAACCAAAGGTCTTAATACCAACTTTAGAATTAGGAAAATAAGAGCAAATGGTCAGGTTTCAGGACTTGTAAGTTAAATACCAACATTATAGGTCACAAAATGGATTTAAGATGAAATAGTTACTGTTCAGCAAAGGCTGCAAAAAAGGTAGAGTTCCAGACAGGAGGAGTTAGGATGAGATTCATTCAACAAGGGCCAGTCAAATATTACAGATTTAGGCAGAGGGTCTTCAGGTCTCTCTCTAGTTCCTCAAGGACATGCCAGCCTCCCTTTAAAGTAGGTAAAAAGGGTTTGGATAGGTGTGGGAATGAGTGGCAGAGATCTACAGGAAATGATCTAAGCCAATTGACAAAAATCAAATTCCAATTGACAGAAACATTACTGAAATAGATTAGGGTGCACCACAACAAAGATATTTTCAACACTCAAAACCTTTAATTTACCTTTAAGTGGAAGATTGTTTCTACATCATTTGCATAGATAGGTTCTCTTAGAATAAGGTAACACCAAAAAATAAAACAAAGTTCACCACATCTGACTTTTTGAGTATAAAGTATACAATTTATTACATAACAATTTGGTACATCATAGTACTGGCTGAGAAAATAATGGTATATTAAATAATTTTTTCAACATTCATTAGAAAACCTATGTTTATATCAATTTAAAATTGTTGCCTTACACCATGGACACAAACACCAAAAAAAAAAAAAAACAAACCAACAAAAAACAATAGAGAAATAGTAAAAGTAATATAAAAATGAAACAGTAGTGGCAGTAGTAAAATGCTATGACATTAAATTGCACAACCATTATTTTTCTAGTAAATTTAAAAGCCCTTTATCTCTATTTTATCATCTGAAAAGTGAAATGATCATTATTTATCCAGTGGATTTGCACTGAAGATTAATAGCAAAAATCACAACTGAGTGCTTCCAGTGTGTCTGGCATATAATAGGCATGTGAGAAATATAACCGAGCATTATTTTATGACATTATTACTATTAATATGGTGGTTGTATTCTAACAGTCAAAATATAAACATTAAGAATAAACTTAACCAGTTTTCTGAAAATACTTTTATAGTCATATGGTGTGTATGCTAATTATATACTTATAATAGCTTCATTCAAAATCAAAACTCAAAAATGTTAAAATGCCAATGAATTGATAAATGAATGAATAATTTTTATATGTGATGTGATGAAATAGGATTCAAGAATAAAAATAAACTGTGGGTACAGACAACAATAAGAATGAATCTCAAAAACACTGCAAGTGAAAGAATCCATACGTAAAAGATTACATTATGATTTTACATGACTTTCTCTTCAAGGTAAAACTGTGTGACAGAAATTAGATTAGTGGTTGTCAGGAAATTAGGATTGTGGGGATAACTGGCTACAAATAAGTAAAAAAAAAAGCACTTTTTGTTGTGATGGAAATATCACAGTGATGATTGTAAATACTTTTCAAAGCTCATCAAGCTACATGTGCATCTAAACAGGGTGACTTATTGTTTGTAACAATACTAAAGTAAACTTGTCTTAAGTACTCTATATAGTTAAGAAATATACTCTATATACTTCAGAAAATAACAACAGCAACAGAGTTTTGATGGAGAGATAGTTGAAAGTGTATTTATACTGGTTAGCCATAATAACACTCTATGCTTTTTAAAAAAAATTAGGAAGACTTAAATGAGAAATGAATTCATAGTAAACATGGTGGTTTCTATTGATTTTATTATTTGAATATGTAATTGATAAAATTCTATTTCATTCTATTCTGGACATTACTGGTTGTTAATATAGAACTGGGGGAAGAGTGTTTAACTCATGAGCAAGCTAGTACAAAATTAGTTTTTGTTGTTTGCTTATTTCAATACTTTTTAAATAATCCTAGTAGTTTAAGCTCCTATGATACTAACTTATTTCCTGACCTGTTTCTAGCCTGGAGAGTAGGGATGATGACTAAGTAATGAACAAAGATGTCAACTAGAATAATGAAAATGGACTAGGACAATTGCTGGCCCTGTATAATTACTCAAAGGGCTTCAATCAGTAACATTTAACTTTTCCAAATTGACTGGATCCCAAAGTTATACTCACTCAACTAACCACAGCAAGAGACATAGATATATAACAAATATTAATCCATCTCATACATTATAATGCTTTTGAGCCCATTACATGTGCATTATCTGATTTATGAAATGGATCACAATATAACGATTTCAATTCACTGACTTAGGATCATCGTGGGAAAAACAAATAGGAAATCAGTTGTAACATGCAAAACATTATACAAATAGAAGTTATTGAACCTATTTTAAATTATTCACTGATTCTTACCCTTTGAAGTTCTTCTTGTTGACTTTACACTTGCATTTGACCTCAAGACCTACATTCATTTCAAGTAAAACAATCTCTGGATTCTCCTTCTTATTTGTTGAGTCTTGATACTATAAATAATTGGGTTCATCAAAGGCGGGAAAAGGATATAGATGTTGCCCATGAGGACCTGAACCATTGGTGAAAGATGTTTCCCAAAGCGGTGCACCATGGTCAGGCCAATGATTGGGACGTAGAAAACCAAAACAGCACAGATATGAGACACACAGGTCTGCAAGGACTTGACCCTCTCTTCCCGTGATGCAATAGCTAAGATTGCATGCAGGATCATGATATAGGAGATAAGTATAAGCACTGCATCCAACAGTAGGTTGCTGATCACCAGTGCCAGACCATAGATGTAGTTGAAGCGGATGTCTGAACAGGCCATTCGAATTAGGTCTTGGTGCAGGCAGAAAGAATGAGAAAGGATGTGCGGACGGCAGTAATTTAAGAACCTCAGGCGAATGATGACTGGAGGTATGAGTAGGGAACTCCGACATAAGATTGTCACCCCAATTTTTATGATTTTGTCATTAGTTAGGATGGAGGAGTAGCGCAGTGGGTTGCAAATGGCAATGTAACGGTCAAATGCCATGGCAAGGAGGACAGAGGACTCCATGAAGGAGAGGCCATGGATGAAATAGGACTGGGCAATGCAGGAGTCCAGGCTGATATCTTGAACGAGCCCCCACAGGATGCCCAGCACTGTGTACATGGTGGACAGCCCCATGCACAGGTCCGTGAGGGCCAGCATGGCCAGGAAGTAGAACATGGGCTGGTGTAGGCTCGGCTCAGTCCGGATCACATGAAGCACCATACAGTTTCCCAGGAAAACTACAGCATAGATGGAAGAAAAGGGAATGGAGAGCCAGGGGTAGTTCAACTCTAGGCCAGGAAAACCAGTAAGGATAAACCTGGAACTACTGAAGTTTGAGTTAGAAACAGCAGACATTAATAGAGGATTAAGAACAGTAGATATTGCAAATTAAATCAGTTTTTGATCCCCTAATCTCTAATATTTGCCTGCTTTTGAGAAGATAAAATATTATATAATTTCCTTCAGTGTCATAAACTCAACAAAATACTTGATTCTTTATTTTTTCGCTCGAAATCCCATAGACTAGCTGTATATTTTTTAGTGTTAGTGATGAGGAATGCCGGAAGATGAGGAGTTTTATGCAGAAATAATAATGTTAATAAGCACACGGGATTTGGATTTAGGACTGAACTTCTGGGAGTCTCTGGTTATTTTTAAAGAAGAAATTGTGTGACCACAGGTGCCTGGTAATATCTTCAAGAAAAATATGAAATGCATAGGTAATTTTTCTCCTGGGCAGCACAGCTCTTCCTTTCACTGCTCCCAAAGGGTCATAAGATCCCAAGAGAAATGGACTAGTTAAATTAATCTGCCTTTGCAAAATATAAATGAAACTAAGGGAAACTTAACAAACTAAGTGGAATCAAAATTATTTGCACATTCCATATAGCTTAATCCCACATAAATTATTTAATTTTGTATAATTATTATAGTTGCATTTCTTCTTCTCTGCTTTGTTTTTTTCCTCAACTTTCATGCATCTCTTTATCCTGTACCAGATTTCTACTTTTTTTGAACCTCACAATATTTTTAACTTCTCATGCCTTTAAGTAATACAAAGGACATGCATTTTAAACTGGAAAGTAGTAAGCCTATTCCCTAATTCAACTCTCTGAGTGACCCATTTTGCATGCAAACCTTTGCTTCTAAGTAGTAATCAGTGTGAAAAGGAGATCTAGTTTCTTGGGGAAATAGATGATTAAAAGACCAGCTTGGTGAAAGTACAATTAAGGTGCTGTTGGAAAAAAAATCAAAGAGTGCTGAAAGAATAATGAGCTGATGTCAAAAGAGGTAAAAGGCAAATGGTGTTCCCACTGGCCAAGTCTGAAACAAAATGAAAATTTTAAAGATGATAGTGAATGAAAACTATAACAATACATGAAGCAATAATGACTATAATAGTTCCAGTTCAAAATCACTCCCACAAAGCACTATTAATACAAAGGAAAATCTATAACTTCATAGTGATCAGTGCCACCTTAATATATAATCACAGCAACTTTCATCAGTAATAAAACAAATTCAAACCACCAATAATCTGAATATATGCATAAGAAGAATAGAGCTCATTTCTAAGACATTAGGCATAGCGTGAAATTAACCTTTAGGATGAACCAAGCAAGCCCAAATGACTGGTATTTTATAAATACTTCACCCGTATTTTTCAAAATGTTTTTTTTTGTTTTTTGTTTTTTGTTTTTTTTAAAGTCAATAAACATTTATTAAGGGCTTACTATGTGCCCAGGCCTTGTGAGTATATCTGAAAAACATCAGTGAGTAAAATGACAAAACCTTCCATGGAGTTTACATTCTTTTTTTTTTTTAATATATATTTTTATTGTTATTTATGTCTTTTACATTTTGCATTCCCCTTGGGTAGCCCACCACCAATTCACCC
>PVIJ01013884.1:0-43238 GCA_004024925.1 Scalopus aquaticus
CCCCAAGTGTCTCTCTCCTATTTGGTTTCCTTATAGTCCTGTTATAAGTGAAACCATTCGATATTCTTCTCTTTCTTTCTGGCTTATTTCACTGAGTATGATCCCCTCTAGTTCCATCCATGTCGCTGCAAATTGCATGTGTTTATCTTTTTTGAATGCTAAATAGTATTCCATTGTGTATATGTACCACATCTTCTTGATCCAATCATCTATTTTTGGACATCTGGGTTGCTTCCATACCTTTGCTATTGTGAACAGTGCCGCAATGAACATACGGGTGCATGTATCCTTTTGGATTAGTGTTTTTGTGTCCTTTGGGTAGATTCCCAAAAGTGGTAATGCTGGGTTGTATGGAAGCTCCATGTTTAACAGTTTGAGGAATCTCTGTTTCTTAGATTATAGCCATTCTAACAGGTATGAGGTGGTATCCCATTGTAGTTTTGATTCACAGTTCCCTGATGATTAGGTTCCTGTTGGCCATTTGTATTGTTTCTTTGGAAAAATATCTCTGCCCATTTTTTTTTATCTGAGTTAGTTTTATTCTTATTTATTTTTGAGTTCACAATGTATTTTTTTGTACATAGTTAAATGCAAATTAATTTCTCTTTTCCATACAGTATATTGATCACATAGGAATAGATGCTACTAATGGGCCTCCCTGGTGGAGCAAGGGGTTAAGTCTCAGCCTATGAAACTATCCTCAGCCACTGCAGCATGAGTTCAATCCCCAGCCAGGGAGCTTCCCACATGGCACAGCAGACCTCTCCTGTCTCCCCCGCTGCTCCCCTCAGCGGTGTACTTCAGTCTATCAACCTGTTCTGCGCCCCACTCTGTCTCTGGTGAATCCTCTTACCTCCCTACACCTCTGGCCTACAGCCCAGCCCTTGTATACATAAATAATAAATCTTAAAAAAAAATAGATGCCACTACTTTCAAATACATAGGATTGTTTACTGGAAAACAGATAGCTCCATTACTTGAAAAATTCCTTATTTTTAATTGAGATAACATTGGTTTATAACACTATATATGATTAGAGGTATAGGCTCACACCCTTCATGTGCATGTTACCACACTACACGCATCACCAAGGCCCCAAAAGTCCTCCAGCATAGTCTTTTGTGCTCCCTTCTATTTTGTTCTTCCCCTGCCCCTCCCCCTCTGGTAGCTTCATCTTTGTTGATTTTCTCCTGGAGTTTGATTGATCTCATATAGTTAACTGCTCTCCCTGTATAACCATTGTCATTATTGTCTTAAAAAATTTTATATTTACATATTTTTTTTATTTATGTCTTTTACATTATTGTGTATTCCTCGTAGGTTTCGCACCACCGATTCACCCGTGAACCATAGTCCCTTGTGCTCTTTCCTCCCCCATTTTGAACCCTTATCCTCCCCCTCCCTCGCTGAATGTCTCTCATTTCTGGTTGCTGCTCAGTGAAATAAGCCAGAAGGAAAGAAAAAAATATTGAATGGTTTCACTTATGGGAGGAATATAGGGGGACCAAACAAGAGATCAGGAGGAGAAAATAACAACAACAAAACCAAAACAAAAATTACTGCCTTTTTTCTAAGGGCTCCTCACCATCTTGCCACTCATAGGCTCTCCACATACCCATCCAGCCTGCATATGCTTTCAGGCTTTTCTTTCCTATTGACAATCTATTTACTCTGATGCAGGCTTCCCGTGGCTTTGCAAATTACAGAAAAAGCCTTACCAGGGCACTCGAACACTGCACATGTGGCTGAGCCTGCTTCCCCTCCCCTCTGAATGCTCTTTCTCTGGCAAGAACCTGTCCCTTACTTTCATCATGCGCTGTACTTTCCATGGCTTTCCTCATATTATCCCTTTGGGCTGCAATGTACCCCCTTCACCCATCCCTACCTGCTCCATTCCACTCAGTTTCCATACTCCAACTCACACCTATTTCCAACATCAAGATTTTCCTAGTCTTGCAAAGAGATGAGACCCATCGCCTTTCCCACCAAGAAACAGTCTGGGCTCATGCTACTTTTATGGCGATCACATCTACTTTGTGGTTTAAGTTATTTGTGTTTATGTCTTAGACTCAGAGAGGGCAGAACAATAATTTCTAATCTGTAATTCCCTCAAGGCTGGCATTCCAGTTTGGACATAGTAAGCACAGCAAGTCAGCAGAGATAGAGAGAAATAAAGTGTACACTGAAAGTCAGACATAGCTGGTATAGACTCCGTGATCTTGGTCAAGGCCTATAACCTTTCTGAGTCTTAGCATGCATTTTCTGCCAATAATACATAGACAATATCTTTTTAAATTATAAAGTATAGCACACATATAAGTGTATTGTGTATAAATATATTACTCCCATGATGAGTATTTGGTGAATAACATTTAAAATTTTGTGAGTAATTTCCAAAAATCTCTAAGACACAAAGAATATCTAGTAACTCTCCAGGACTCCCTACATTTTCTCTAGAAGTAAAACATTGGAAGGTAGTTCTAGCTCTAAATCTACATCTCTATGAACTACTTCTATTGTTATTGCTTATATTTTATTCTCACACAGCACATAATGGCTTGGACAGATTATTGAATAACCTGGGCCCAGACAATAAGAAAACACACATTCCAACACCAGACTTGGGGTACTTGAAAAATCAGAGCCCCACCTTCTTTTGTTGATCAGTTACTGACAGCAAAGGTAGGGTGACAATTTATCATCTAACTCAATACTTAGGGAATGAAAAGGGACACCATTAAGAATTGTTCCAGAACAACAGGTGTAAACCATGACATATGGGTACTTGAGACATAGGGAGATTTTTTTATGAGGGTAGTTTTTTATGAGGGCATAAATAGGTCTTTGACTTCTTCAGAAGTTATTGGGTACTTTAAATTTATAAGCATTTGTGTTACTTGCCACTTAGAAAACTCTGCTGTATGGTTAGGTTGGGTGCCCTTGTACCTAAGGAAAATAGAGTGGAGCTGCCCACATTCAACCCCAATGTAGCCTGGACAAGAACCTTAAATTTCCAACATGTCCCTTACCATCCCTCCTTTTGACACCCCAATCTCTATTTTACCCCAAAGTAATAATTATTAGATAGTTCAAGAGCACCCACAGAAGCAGAGCTTTGGTTTTCTCCTGGGTACATCTTATTTTGCTTGCCCTTCATCCGTTTTATTTATTTATTTATTTATTTATTTATTTATTTATTTATTTATTTTTTAAAGATTTATTTATTTATACATACAAGCTGGGGTACAGGCCAGAGGCGTGGGGCAGCGAGAGGGTTCACCAAAGACAGAGTGGGGAGCAGAACAGGCAGATCAGAAATGCACTGCTGAGGGGAGCAGCAGGCGAGGCAGGAGAGGTCTGCCCCACCATGCGGGATTCTCCGCAGCTGGGTGTCGAACTCGCATCGCCGCTGCCGACAGCTCCACAGCGCAGCGCTCAACCGCTGCGCCACCGGGGAGGCCCCCCTCATCCTTTTTAATTGAGAACAAATTGTTAGCTGATATCTGGTTCTACCATGTGGATGAAAATGGAGATCCAATAAGGTTGGTTCCCCAGCTGATTTTTTACTGTGTGGCTGTATCACCAGAAAATGAGCCAAAATTACAGGATGGCCCTTTGTCTCCAAAACTGTAATTGTCTCTTATTCATCAAATATCCTCTGGTCTTGACTGTGACTTATCTATTCCTGGAAGAGATAATAATACAATGGAGTAGTTAGGAGTAATGGGCATTGGATATAGCCTTGGGTTTGAATCCAGATGATAACTACTCTTACTAGTTGCTTAATATTTTAAGCCTTAGTTTCTGCAAAATGATGAAAACCATGTGTGCTTCATAGGAATTTTCATGAAGAATAAGTTTGATATTGTACATAAAGCCTCCAGCTCACTGTCTGGCTCAGAGTGAGTTTGTGGATCGCTATCTAAGCCTTTGACCCCAAAATATCAGACTTACGACTTAGGGGTGAGTTGACCACAGTGCAACTTGCAGAACTTAGAGTTACTTGAACATGTGTTGGATTTTGTCCACTCGCTTTTTTCTTTTAGAAATGTGGACTTTGGAGGGTGAAGTATAAACTCTGAAAATGCTTATCTTCCCCTTATCTGTAGCTCTAAGATCATATTCTATGATAATTAAAGTACATAGTCTGAACATCACAAAGAGTATTATAACTGACACTGTCTCATAAGATCCAGAAAGTATCTTTTTCTTACCCACTGTGCTTTTCATATAGTTCATTCACCCATTTATTAATTGGCCATCGATAAAGGTCTGTAGAATAAATGAATGAGTCAACCAGACACCATCACTGCCATCATTTTCTCTCACTCCCCCCTGCGCACGCGCGCGCGCGCGCGCACACACACACACACACACACACACACACACACACAAACACATTTTTTGTATCCTGCTCTCCTTGATATGTTGCTATTTGCTCTTTCAGTCAAGGTCCCAACAGGAAACAGATGGTCCTCAAATTAGAATAATTCTAGGAGAGCTTAATAAAGTGACTGTTTACGAAAGTGTGGGTGGGATGGAGATGAACCACAAGGGACACTAGTAACAGTGGGAGAGCTGTTACTACTCATAGGCCAGAGGGGTGAGGGCAGGGAGGAAACTGCAACAGGAACCTGGGAAAAAGGGCATTTCCTAAGAAGATTGCCTGCATAGGAAGGCCAGAAGGATAAATGCCTGACCTCTCCCAAATCTCCTGCTCCTATTCCCATGCCCGTGGGAACTGAGGGCAAGAGCCCTTGACTGACTGGAGTGGGGAGTCCGCTGGGATGTATGGAAGCTGTTGATGTGTGGGTTATCTCGCATACATTTTTAAAAAAGATTTATTTATTTATGCACGCAAGAGCTGGGGTGTAGACCAGAGGTGTATGTGGGGCAGGGGAAAGGATTGACCAGAGACAGAGTGGGGAGCAGAGCTGGCGATCCACTGAAATACACTGCTGAGGGGAATGGCAAGCGAGACAGGAGAGGTCTGCTGTGCCATGTGGGAAGCTCCCTGGCCGGGGTTGAACTCATGCTGCAGTAGCTGCAGCAGACAGCTTCATGGTGCTGTGATTCAACCCCTTGTGCCACCAGGGAGGCCCTCAGATGCATTTTTTAAGAAGAAATCAAAATTGAAAAATAGAATCAGAGATTTTGTTTCTTGAAGCAGTTCCCTACCTGGATTACCACCACACCCTTCCTACTGCCATCTTCCCTGAGAATCTTCCTTCTCTTTCCATCTTTTTCCTTGCAGGCTCCTGAGCATTACCTTCCACTTAACTCTGCCCAAGCACTGCTTGACTTCTGACTGAGGAATCTGTTGGAGGCAGGACTTGGTTTTTGATCCTTCACGTCTCTTTCCATACACTGTCTGGCAACAGGCACGCAGTTGGTGGTCAGTCACTCTTGAAAGAATGTTTGCTATTGGTCTAGACTTCTGTCTTTCTCCAGTTTTCTAGGTGAAAGCCTAGAATTGGCCCTGTCCCCAGTATGTACACTTCTTCTTCCTTAGAGGTGTGGGCAAGTGACGACACAGAGTGAGCAGATTTTGGTGACACTGAACACTTGGGGTGCCTGCAGTGGATGTGGAACCAGAAGGAGGTGTTTTGGGGGAGCTGAGACTATAGGGTAACACTTGGAAGAAGAAATCTCTATTGATTAATTTCTGGTAAAGGAACTTTGGGTATCATTTAAGTTAGCATTTAATTTCCCAGTAACATCCCTTTCTTTCTGGAAACTGACAAAAGAGATACTGAAACAAATTGCAGGTATCCCGAGATGAAGGTCAGAGACATTGACAGCAGGTCTGAAGTGTCTGATGTCCAGTAAATCATCTCTCCAGTAGACTTGATCTTTGTTGTTTAGTTCCCCTTTGGTAGGTTGTGTGTGCTTGTGTTTGTACGTGTGTCTGCTTGTACATGTGCATACCTGGGTATTTTATTTCATGTATATTTGTATGTGTGCACATAGATGTGTGCATGTACTTTTTTTTAAAGATTTATTTATACATATAGCTGGGGTACAGGCCAGAGGTGTGGGGAGGCAAGAGGGTTCACCAGAGACAGTGGGGAGCAGAACAGGCAGATCAGAAATACACTGCTGAGGGGAGCAGCGGGTGAGGCAGGAGAGGTCTGCTGCACCATGTGGGATTCTCCCCGGCTGGGCGTCGAACTCGCATCACTGCTGCCGACAGCTCCACAGTGCAGCGCTTAACCGCTGCACCACCAGGGAGGCCAGGATGTGTGCATGTATTTGTGTGTATGTACAATTGTGTGCGCAAGGTTGTATTTACGTGTTGGTGCACTCTGGTATGTGTGTTTGTGTATGAACTATGTATCTGTGTTTATGTGCATGTTTGTGCATGTGTGTTTGCATGAATGCCTGTGTAATTATATGTGCGTTCATGTTGTATCTTTGTGTTTGAGTGTGTGTATGTGTGTATGTGTGTGTATGTCAGTTACCCGTTCTGTTAGGCTATATACAGAAATAAGAATTGAGCAGAGAAACATTTATAAGCAGAAAGGGAATAAAAATGGGAGATAATAATTTTGGGCCATACTTTTCATTGCAACCTCTGCCCAACACCTCTCCTCCCCAAACACACCTGTTTTTCCTCTTGCCAAGTTTTCCCCTGCACCCCAAGCAGATTTGAAATCACTGGTGTGGTGAGGTGAGCTCACAAACCATTAATATTTCCTGAGTGATCGTGCTGTGTACAGGGTGACAAGATTCCACTCATTGTATTGAGTTTGTGTTTGCACAGAAGCACCTGAGTCCGACTGAAACAAAAAGATAAATACTGATCTTTGTCATTATCTCCTTACAAATAACAAGATGTTGAACTCTTTGATACTTGAGATAGCCCGGGATGCTTCCCCACTGCCTCTCATGCTTGATCTAGAGGAATCACTGGCATGTGGTGAAGCACTGCTGTTCACGCCCTCCTCAGGAGGCAGCGACGCCCAGGGCGCTATGGACTTGGCCAGGCGCGCACAGAAATGTGGAGCTGGTCGGTGCCTCTTCTGACTCTAATTTTCTTTTTTTAAAGATTTATTTATTTATTTATGCATACAAGAGTTGGGGTGCAGGCCAGAGGGATGTGTGTGTGTGTGTGTGTGTGTGTGTGTGTGTGTGTGTATTCACCAGTATTCACCAGAGATAGAGTGGGGAGCAGAATAGGCAGATCTACTGAAGTGCACTGCTGAGGGGAGCTGCAGGCAAGGCAGGAGAGGTCTTTTGCTCTGTGTGGGAATCTCCCTGGCCAGGTATCGAACTCGTGCCGCACTGGCTCTGGATAGCTTCATAGTGCTGCAACTTAACCCGTTGTGTCACCAGGCAGGCCCCGTCTCCTGCTCATTCTTTAGTTTGTATCCTACAAGCCTAGTTTAACATTTTTTCCCCCAGGATAAATCCAGACGACAATATTTTAAGTTCACCTGGACATTTAAAAAATAGTATTTAATGTCAAATCAAGCTTCAGGAAAAGAGGTCAAGTTTCGGATCTTGATTCTAAACTTCCTCAGCCTGACATTAACTTTGGCTAGAACTAGAAAAATTCAGGTTTGCCAAAAAATCCACCGCCAGATTTCTATCCTGAAAGATTCTAAAGGAAATCAAAAGAGTTGTTAGGTGTCACTGCCTAGTCGTGTGATGTGTGCTTACAGATGTAATTCCAACTGCCGCAACTGTCATGACTTAGAATACTGTTTGAGAGGGAGATGGAGCAGGATGTGGAACACAGAACTCAACAGTCATCACCAGAATCATAAAGAAGGCCCAAGAATGCATTCATACCGGTACGATTTGGTCTCTGGCACCTTACCTCCTTGCCTGCTTTTCAATGCCTACAGGAGACCCCCTATTTTCCGATTGCCCCTGCCTGAACTTTGAGGGCTGGAAGAGAGCAAATTGAAGAGTGTTCCCTTAATGACCAGTCAGTAGAGAGTGGACTTTGCCTCTCTTTACAGCTTTGTGGAACTCCAAGGCTCAAATTCCTCACATGGAAATGGGAGTGCTCTTAAAGTCATTAACATGCTTATATAAGATACGTATATTCTTATATATACTTATTATATACTTCTTAAAAATTATTTATTTATATTTATTTTGCATAGAAGAACTGGGGTATAGGCCAAAGGTGCAGGGGGGTGAGAGGATTCACCAGAGGCAGGACAGGCACATTTACTGAAATATACTGCTAAGGGGAGCAGCAGGCGAGACGAGAGGTCTGTTGCAACGTATGTGGGTTGGCTCACTGGTTGGGGATCGAACTCAGGCTGTGGTGGTGATAGTGCTGAGACTTAACCTAGGCCGAGGCCATGAGGGAGGCCTTATATACTTCTTTGTATGTATAATTTATATACATATATATACTGCTCTCTGTGTCCTGTACCTGACAACCTAGTTCCTAAAATCCTTATAAATATGGGTATTAGGAAAATCTTAATTCTTAATATTTGGTCTTTGGCCCCAGTTCTTCACACAGGGCTCTTAAAACTCTTGTAAATTGCTAGTGATAAGGGCTGACACAGGGCTCTTAATCCTTGGAATTTCCTGGATGATAGGAGTATCTTTGAATGAGGCAACTTGTGTTGGACTCCTGGATGAGGTCTGGTCCTCAGAAAGATTAGAAGCTTGAACTTTTAGGAATTCCCCTCCCCCTGTTCTCTGAAGAGTGACGAATGCTGGAAATGGAATTAATCTATCCTACTTCTATGATAACAGCTTCATAAAACCCCAAATGTACACGATTTGGAAAGCTGAGTTTGTGAGCATCTCTACACACCCCAACTCCATTGGGGCAGAAACTCCTGAGCTCAGGAGTTTCCAGCTCTCTCCCTTCTCCCTCTATATCTAATTGTTCATGTGTGTCCTTGAAAATAGCCTTTCTGATAAATCAGCAAGTAAGTGAATTTTTCCTGGATTGTAGACACTAACAAATTATCAAACTTAGGGTGGTCATGGGACTCTCTGATCTTAGTCAAATTGAACAGAAGTTGTGGTAATATTGGACCTACTGCTTGCTACTGACATCTGAAATGGGGCCACATTTGTGGGACTGAGCCCTTCACCTGTCAGACCTATGTTAACCCTAGTTAATAATGTCAGAATTGAATCAAGTTGTGGTCACCTGGCTGCTGTTGGAGAGTTGTTCAATGTGGGAAAAACACCCACATCTAGTGTGAGAAGTGTTGTGAGTGTGAGCAGAGAAAATAACTCATTTTTCCTAAGTTATAAAAGCTGTAAAATGAAATAAAATGTGGATAATGCTTCATAAATTGAATGCTTTACATCTAGACAGAGGGATATTCCTAATTCTGTGAACCAATATGGCAACAGAATAATAACTGGATCCCCAGCTCCCAACAAAAATTCTCATTCTGTTGTTCACAATGTATGAAATTCTTTCAGCACATTCTTTCTCTAACTTGCATAGTCTAACTTCCCTGAAGCCACATGATCCACATGCATAGCTTCCTGGAGTTTCTACTTTACACAAAAAAATTGGGGGGGGGGGTGATTTTTCTTCAAACCAAACATTATTCATTCATTTACTTATTCATTCATTCAACAAGTATTTATAGAACACCCGTAGAGTAGAATTAAATGCTGAAAATGACTGAAGGGTTATGATTCACTCTTGTCACTCATTCAAGATCTTCAACATAAGTCTGTATATGAGATATACAATAATACTTAGTTAATCGGCATCTTAGGTTGTTTAGGCTACTAGTCAAACTATCATAGACTGGGCAGCCTAAAACAACAACCATTTCTTTCTCACAGTCTCACAGAGGTTGGGAAGTCCAAGATCATGGAGCTGGCAGATTCATGTCTGGTGAGAACCTCTTTCTGCCATGTAATTGGCCACCTTCTCACTGTAACCTAGTGGAAGGCAAGAGGCTCTCTCTAGAGCCTCTTTTATAAGGGCACAAATTCCAATCATAAGGGCTCCATCCTCATGAACTAATCACCTCCCAAAATCCCCATCTTTTAATACCATTGTCTTGAAACTTTCATTATAACATGAATTCAAGGTGAGTACAGTGTTCAGTTTATAGCAATTAGTAATCAACCAGTCCCTTCAATTGCTCAGGAGTTTGGCAGTTTATTTTCATCCAAGTATTTTTGCAATCATTATGTAACTTTAAACTTTGGACCATCCTGTTGAATTACAGTTGTCTCAAACTTTCCTATGGTCCTGGTTCTGAAATTTCTACCATGTGATACATGTTATTTTATTCTGTGGTTTTTTTGGCCTGGAGCTCTCTACATCTCCAAACACACAATGGTCTGTATGTGAAATGAACTTTGCTAACGATGAGGAACAATCTCTCCTTCCTTTGTAAAACTACACTACATTCCTCCTTACCTCAAACTTTTCTTCCATTAGTTCTTTCACTAGGTAGATATTAATAACTAGCTCTTCTTTCCACTTAAAATTAAATTTTCTAAAAATGAAAGTAACACTGGCAAGGTACGGACGTAAGGCAGCATGGTATTGGTATGAGAGCAGAGTTCTGACCCAGAGAGATGATGGGAACCTTACTCCACCTGAAAGCACGCGCCTTAGGCAAATCTGCAACCCTCCAGGGCCTCTTCTGTATAATGGGGACACAAATATCGACATTGCAATTTTTCTGATAATGCTTTTTGGTCTTGTCTACAGGTGTACCCTTTATGTCAGGGAATCCTTATCCAAACTTCCTTGACATTCCACGGTCATCCTAACCATTTATGTCTGTTCTATGTATCCTTATATTCTGTTTTACATACCTCCTACAGCATAGTCAGATTTGTTTTGATATACAAATAACATGCTGCCTCCCAAATATTTGAGTGAAATTGATCCCCCTGAGAGAGACTTTGCATACCTTTCTACAAACTTCAGCCTACACCAGGATCTACCTATGTTTTCCAAGTATAGTTGTTAAGATGATACTTAGGACTGAAAATGTTCAGCAGGCATGCATCAGTAAGAACATATTGGCTGATAAAATACTAAACCACCTTTGTATTGACTAGCAAATAACTGTTCCCTAAAGTCTTCACTGCAGTTCAGTCCCAATATTACATCTCTCCCCAGATCCCTGAACTCTGCACAGTCCAGGGAATTATGGGTTAAGACTTATACTCCAGAACACTCCCCATTCTGATTAGCATGTGGCTGATCCCAGCACTATGCATGACATTAAATATTTACAATATCATCCCATGTTTAACATACATGAAGCTCCTTGCACTTGCCAGGCAGTAAATTAGCAGTAGGTACTTCTTGATCCTGTGATTTTGGAGAATTCTGTCCACTTGGGAGTAGATATTTTGAACAGCACTGTGGCAAGCATCTCTTCCTCTCCTGTTTCAGGACACGACCTGCCTTCCGTTAGGGAACAGATCCTTCCCTATTCTCTGAAGTTCTTCTGAAGCTTCCAATTGCAGTGGCTCCTCCCTCCATTGGCTTTTGTGGTGGATAGTGAAGTAGGTCTGGAAAATCATAGTCCCCACTCCCTGATGGGCATGTTCCTATGATGGGGTAACTATGCAACCCAAGATGCATCAACCTAGAACTGAACACAAATATGCAGAGTCTCTCCTTGTCTCTTTTGTAACATGAGCTGAAAGGATGTGGCCCCAGAGCTTCTGGTAATGTTGACCATGCAGTGAATGAGGAGCTTGAGAAGTGACACACAGAAATGGACAAAAGAAAAGATCCAGGAAAAGAGAGGACCCCCATATTATTGTCTGAGTATCAGATCAAATTTCCATCCTTTACAAGGATTCTTAAATTGAGGTGTGTATTATTACGATAGGATCACTGGGAGAATTAAATTTAAGAATCCAGAAGCCCAAGTTTGTCAAGTAGAAAGGACGAGTCCTCTGTATTTGCTATATTTTACGGGTGATTTAGATACACACCCAAGTTTGAGAACTACAGCTTGACAACCATGTAGTCCAATACGCTTCCTCTTTTGCTGCAGCTACTTCAGTTTCCTCCAAGCAGTGCTGAAGGAAAGAGCTGGCACTGTAAAGGCAGTGAGTGAAGCACAGGTCTAGTGAGGACTGCTGTCTCCCTGGCCTTGGGCAGCTGAGTGAACTGCAGCTTCTGCTCATGAGGAATATATTCCGTGGGCTCGGTGGTGGCTGGAGTGAGCTGCTGAATTGGTTGAGACAGCAATGACACCTTCCACCTTCTTGGGCTCCTCCATATCTATAGTCATCTTAAGTGTATCCCCCGAGCTGGAAGAAGTGAAGGAGCAGCCTAAGCCATCAGTAACTTAGTAGAGGTATGGAAATAAACAATAAACACCAGAATCAGGACTGGTTGCAGAGCACAGGGCCACCACATCATCAGAGCAACCTCTCTGACTTTTGCCTCTGCTTCCCATCGAAAATTGCATTTAGTCTTTTGAGTTATCTCAAGTGATGTGTCAATCACTAGCTCTGGTCTCTACCCTAAGAGGTTCAAGATTGTAAAACTTCCTTTAATCAAGTTGAAAAGTCACAGTCAAGTCACTCTAATTAACCTGAGTTAGGTTATATCCTCTTGCTCGGGTTAATCCTCCTGACCTAGGGTAGAAAACTTTTATCAGAAGGGCTAGTAGACAACTGCTAGGGTGACAGTGGTCACCCCATCTCACACCCACCACCTCATTTAATCTTAACCACAAAATCCCATAAGGAAGTTAAGTATTGCCTTTACATTTTGATGGAGAAACTGAAACTTAAAGAATTATTACATGGTGGAACCAGAATTTGAATCTGGTCTCTTTCACTCACAGATTCACATCCTTTCTCCCATACCCTTGGGATACCAGCGGAATTTGCTTCCATCTCTGCCCATGTGTTCTATCGTTGTCGGCACCTTTCAGAATAGTTGTGTGCTGCATTAATTCTTTACTTTATTTACATCCCTCTTCCCTCTTTCTTAAGTGTGAATCAAGCTCTTTCTCAATAGAAGTTTCTCAGACTGAAGTTCTCTGTAATATTTTGCATGACTGATATACTATAGGATGTGGAGAGGAGGAGGGTGGGAACCTAAGTGGAGAAGAAAAGAGAGGAAGGAAGAGGAAACTATTCATTAGGATTTTTCTTTCCCCATGAAGGTGGTCACAGTGTCACAAGTTCCAGAAGGTTCAGGCTTAGGTCCTATTCACTGTGATATCCCCCACTTTTTCTAACATAATGTCACGGACATGGAATTATGTATATTGACTTAAAGTGAACTATTCCTGGGATCAGTTTTGATGACAGTCCTTCACACAGCCAGGAAAGAACTTGAAAGAGTTGACCTCTAATCCCCTTTTTAGTGGTCCAATGGACAAAAAGTCAACATAAAAGCTGATGATGCATTTCCACTGGTGGAAAAGGAAAGGTGCATAACATATATGGTCACTTTGTGGCAGGCACTGAGTAGGTGCTTCATATATATTATCTTCACAACAACCCATGGCCATAGATGGCATAACTCCAGATGAAGACATTTACAGAGGATAGTCATTTGGGGTTGCAATATGGGGTAGTGGATTGGGTTTGTCTTCAGGCTCCATCAATTATTAGCTCTGTGACTTTGGGCAATTTCCTTAATTTCTTTAACCTTTCTCTTACAGCTTCCTTGTCTGTAAAATGAAGATGGTAATAACCAAATTGTAAAGCTCTGAGAGGAAATACCTAATACACAGTCTCAGTTGAAAAATGTTAACTTAAAAACACTGTAATTAGGGCTTCCTTTGATCAAAAATCCATTGTTTTGTAAAGTTTGGCAGTGCATCAGAAGTGTTCATTAAAATAATAATACAAGGATCATATTCCAATTAAGGAGACCAACTTATTTCAGTTTGCCCAGGAATTTCGTGATTTTAACACCAAAGGTCTTATATCCTAGGGAACCCCTCAGTCCTGTGCAAATCAGATAACCAGTCACTGAACTCTGTCCTAAGCAATGCAGAATCACTGCAGAGCCAAGTTCCAAACTTGTAGCTTTTACAAGAGAGTTGGCATTAGGACTGAAGTTTAGTCTAGTGGTTTATATCATGGGATTTCAAGTTGACTTGGGTTTGAATCACATTTCAGGAAATATGACTTTGGATGTGTTGATGGGTTCCTGGGAAGCTGACTCTGAAGTGGAGAATAGTGTGTCCAAAGTTCACTATGGAGTGCTCTTGGGATAAAGCCATATGGAAGGGAAGAGAAGGAAGGACAGGGCAGAAGGGGATGATGGTCTATGATAAAGTCTTGGATCTGGGTGGGACCAGAATTGCCTTGAATTGAGAAGATTGGGCTTCTCTACTTTCATTCCATCAAGTCCTGGGGTGCCAGCTGCCTTACCAGCTGACTCCCCGGAGGCTGGCAGCTAAGAGCTGTCTATTAACAGTGTTCCCTCAGCTGTGAAAACAGATCCTTCTGCACCAAGAGTCTGTGGGCATCACATCACAGTATCAAGGACGGGGTGAATGAATGCCTCTGAGCCTGTTTCTCCATGAAACAGTACCAACGGTAATAAGATCACCTATCTTGGAGGGATGTTGAAGTTTAAGTGAGCTACTCTACATATAGCACAGTTTATCTGACACTTTGCAAGCATTCGAGACATGTTAGCTAATCATAAATGTTGAAGTTAAAATGGGGTGGAGTTTGGGATGGAGGCAGGCTGCTCCAAGAAAGCCTTCTTGGAGGAAATTCTGCCTGATCTGGTAAACCAGGAGGGACATTGTTTGGCTTTTTATTGTGGGATATGTTCTACTAAGATGTAAAGTAGGTGAACAATTGAATCCATCTAACAGTTGTTCAACAAGCACCTGTTAAGAGAAGGAGGGTAGACCTTCAATTAAGTTTGAAAGATAAGCATAGTCTTATAGTAGCTGTAGTATTAGTAAATGATAGTATCTATAATTTAATGGGACAGACAAGGCTTAGGAATGGGGTTCCATGAGAACTTAAACATGTGTTTGTCAGTAGCAATGTGATGCAGTAAGAGGGGCTGCATGCAGTAAGGGGGTTCGATATCAGTTTCTTAAATGACCTCCAATAAGAGATTCTCATAATCATCACAATGTGGGATTAGAAGCTGCTAGAGAGTTTATAATAAAAGTCATATTTTTAACCATTAACTTGCTGAAAGATTTTTTGGGGGAAAATTTGTAGTCTGTGTGAAAAATTTCAAAACATCCTTGACATTTGATACAGACTCCTACCCTTGAAACTTTAAGCCAAAATAATTTGAACTAAGAAAAAATAAAAAGCTGTGCACTGAAAGATGTTCTTTGTAGTATAGTCCATAATAGAGTGGGCTCCTTACATGTTTGGTAATAGGAAGCCATTATTTCAAATTAAAATTCAACCTTCTTTGGAAGGAATAGTTTACTAACTGCTAGCTCTTAGTGTTGTAAAAATAAGAAACCAAATGACAGGAAGAATGTCAGTGAAGTTACAACTATATTGTAAATATTTTAAGAAATTCTTCTTAAGCTATTGCTTCACTAGGTGAATCTTAGGAAAAGAAACCTATTTGTATCAAAAATATACCCTGAAGTCACTCAGTATAAACATCCAGACTGTGGTTTAACATGGTGTACTGTAAATATTTTAAAAGGTCTGTATATTATGATGTTTAAAAAATGTTCTGCCTAGCCTATACTCAGAGATAGCAAAGGGTTCATCCTGGGGCATGACTGTGACATACAAAGAAACCACTTCAGTCCCAACCTCCTCTATCATGCCATGTACCCAGGAAGCAATATTCCACTGCCTTACTTACTGCCCAGCCAGGTGCCAGGCAACTAGAGACCAACTTTCACGAAGCTCACCTAAATTATCCCAAATAAGCTATTTCCCTCACCATCCCCTGCTTTTCCCCCCAAAAAGCTGTGGTGGGTGCACTGGCTCCTGTCTCTGTCCTGCCCCCTGGTGCCTTTTCCATGTGGCCCTTTGTGTGAGCTGTGCCTTCTTCTCTAGGACCTGAGTGTAAGGGTTGTTTTTCTGAACTCTTCTTTCATCTTCTCTTGTGTTAGCACCAGACTGACCATCTCATAAAGAATATAAAATAGGTGACTTCTCAATAAAATACTTGCAGCTAGTCCTCAGAGGAAATAGGTGAAAAACTGAATTGTTGGCCAAATTTTAATAGCACCTCCATAATGCACCATCCCCATTCCATTTAGTTAGATCATAAAGTACAAGTTGGTGTCTGAGGTACAGAAGCCCATGAGCAATGCACCTTAACCCCCCACCACCACCCTGCTTTCCAGACCTGGGGCACCTACGTCAACAAGTACCTACCAGTACTTGTTCTGTTGGAACTAATAGAAAGTGTTATAGAAGTAGTTTTGTTTTTAATATCAATGTTTTAAGAAAAATAGAAAGAAACATATTAGCTGACTTGGGATGAAAAGTCCAGGGTGAACTTGCTTTGGCATAGCTGGATTTAAGACTCAAATGACATCATCAAGACTCCTATCAGTCTGTGCCTTGACTCTGCCTTCCAATGTTTTGGCCTTTGTCTCTGTTACATGTGATGGCAGCAGCACCAATTCTCAGGATTGTCTCAGGTTTCAGGGCTAGTGGATAAGAATCGAAATCCAATGCCCAGATGTCCAGAGAAAATCTCTCATTAATCCTGATTGGGTCATGTGACCACACTGTATCATCCTCAGGGAAGATAGTAGTGGACTGCTGGCGTTGCTCCGAGTCACGTGACAGCCCTGCACCAATCACAGGAAAACCCAGTGGATTAGTCCTGAGTCACATGACCATTGCCACTCTTCAATTGGTGGGGAGAAAGGTACATGGGTCATAAAGCAGTTGTCAGAGTAACCACAGCTCAGTTACAGTGGGGAAGGATGACTTAAAGAGGAAATCAGGACACACTAAGGTAGAGTGAGTGAATGCTGGGCAGCAAACTCAACAGATGTCTACTATAGTTGAACTACTGTCGTTTTATTCTAGCTTTGCTGGTAAAAAGCCAATAAGAACAAATTCAGCAAATCACAGGCTTGCACTGAAAAGAAGACACACAAGCATCTAAGCGGCTCAGCCTTTTTCCTCTAAATAGGACATAGTTTATACTATTGAAGACAGATGCTTATTTATTCTACGCTGAGAGCTCTCCAGCCAAAATGATTCCAAATACCCTTCCATCTGTAGATCTTCCCAGGGCTTTGCAAGTTTTGCTAGTTAATGAGAAAATTTGGGGCAGGACAATTTAAAATGAAGAAATAAATACATTTGGAGGAGTGCTAAAGGGCTAAGTTATTTCACAATTCTGGAATTTAGAGCAATAAACAAGTAAACAGTCTTATTGGCTCACAGGGATAATCCTTTCATCTATGAAACAACTTTATTTGAGTTATGTTGGCATCTGGAGAGACTTTCCCTGTGGCTATATTATAAAATCACTTTTCAAGTTTTCTGTACATACTGTCCTGTTGGGCCTTGTGAAACGAGAAATTATTTGCTGCATTTAATTGCTGTATGATGGAGTACTTCTATAATTTACATGTCCTTTGGTAAATTATTAATTCACATGCTTTTTAGAAATGTAAGTTTGGAAGCAATTTTCATTAAAATTTCCTACAGCATATGAATCTGACATAATTGGACTAAAGTCTTGTTTATCTTGTTTATCCAAACTGCCCAGGCCAATGCCATTTTGTGGGTTTTAAAAATAGGGCAATTTTTTGGAAGTGGTCCCTAATGATGAACATTTGAAGAGGGATTCTGAGCTGGGAAAATACATTTGTTCCCAACACAGGTTAAATCAATTCCCTTATGATTTAATTTAATAAAACTAATCTTTATGAATTGAAAAAGACATTTCTTACTTTGACTAACTAAACTTGAGTAGCCAAACTTGAGGGCCTAGTGGATTCTTATCCAGATGAATTCTTACCTAGAAGCTACAATCTTAGAACAAATTAGGGGATAATCCTATGATGAATGATAGCAGTTTTTGAATTTCATTGTTCCGCTCTGGTTACAGAGTAGTCTCATTTATGCAACCTCAAACCATGTGCTTTATTATAGTTCAGGATATTTCCTATTGGGTTAAACTCTTAGGAGGTACAAAGAATGCTTTAAAAGTGTGCCAGCCAGCAACTGCCTGCCGTATACTTCAAGGGATGTTAGAAGGGATCTTGCTTAAAGATTAAGGTCCCACAGAAATTGCCCATAATAGGCACTCAACAAATATTTGCTCAATGAAGGACAAAATAAATGAGCGAGTATAAAGTCACTTTCAGACAAAATTAGAAAAGCGCCATTGTAGATAGAATTCCTCTTAATTCCCTTCCCTG
Source organism: Scalopus aquaticus (assembly GCA_004024925.1). NCBI lineage: Eukaryota > Metazoa > Chordata > Mammalia > Eulipotyphla > Talpidae > Scalopus > Scalopus aquaticus. The sequence continues at coordinate 18,288 of PVIJ01013884.1, forward strand.
GTTGCTAGTCAGGTCAATGTTTATCAATGCTATAACAGTAAAACTTGTTATTAAAGACAATCATACCAGAACTCAGAAAAATGAGTGTACCTACTACTTTCCCAGAGATAAAATTGTGAACTTTGATAGAACTTTTAAAATCACATGAAATCAGCTCCTTGAGAATGAAAAATAAAACACAATTCTTTTTGTTCCACCATACTGGCAAAATTTTATCTTATGGGGAAACCCACCACCATTATGTCTAAGTGATTGATGCCCCCAAATGGATTAGTCACAAAGGGCTGTGGACTGTTCTACTCCAGGGGCAACATTTGCAGAAACTTCCATGTGAATGGCTCCCTGGAGTTTCTAACCCAGCACACCCTGCTTATTCTACTAGACATCTACTGTTGATTTGTTGCCAGCCCAAAGCCTCAGCTCTTACGGGGTGGGTCTAATTTTTTCAAACTTGATCTCACATTAAATACTAGCTTTGCAAAAAAATTTGCTTTTATTGTCTCCCTTTTTGTCTTGTTTGTGCGGCTGGAACTTAGGAAGAAAAGGAAAACCAAGAAGAACCTCAAGACCTCAATTTGGGACTGAAGATGACATCAGGTAGGATATATTCAGTGTCACTCCTTTTCCTGAGCTGCTGTTGCTGACAGCACAACTCACAGTATCCAAAAGCTCTGCAGATTACCAAGGAAAATCTGTGTGTTCCAAATGATTGGAAACATGACTAGAAATGTCACTTATGATGTATTCCAGACACGACATCTGGACAATATGGTCACGATGCAGAAAATAGCTACTTCTCTTCTTTTTTCTTTTATTGATTTCAGTTTTTGCTGAACAAATACTTGCAATGAAGTAGATGATAATAATGCAGAAATTTGAAATTCAATAATACTGGAGTAAGTGGTGTATTTACTGAAGTATTTATGATTACCTTGGAAAATATTATTTAGATTCATTTGTTGTTTTTTTGTTAGTGTATGGGTACATATACAGCTTTGCTAAAGTTATTAACCCCATAATATACTTCCTATGGGATAACATGGAAAGAAACATATGATGAGAAGTTTTACAACTTAGTTTCTGACTGTGATTAGCAATACTAATGAGAGTAATGGTCATAAAAATAAATATTAGTTAAATGGATCTTAGAATAATGAAAGCCAAATCTCAGTACTCTCAATTTCTATTTTTTAATAGCTTTTAGTTTGGTGCTTTATATGATTAGGTTAGATGAGGGCTCCAGATGTGTTTGCCCATCGCAGAAGTTCATGTTCTTGTAATTTAATGAAAACCAAGAAAAGGGAAATGGTAATGAAAAAAAAAATGCAAAATGAGGGGAGAAAGGTGGTGTCTTGCTCAGATACAGAGGGAGACTAGCAATTAACCAATTCCACCACCCCCCTCTAAATTCTCTCAGTACAGTACAGTTGACTGTACCCCACCACCGACAGTTTCACCCCTTTACAGACTCTTGCATACCCATCAATCATGTCTCATGTCCAATGTCCACTTCCAGAGCCCACCTTTAAATCATTCTTCATTCAAGTCCTTTAAATCACTCTTTATTCAACTGTCCATTTTTATTTTTTAATAGCTTATTACAACTAAAATCATTTTTCTGTTGATTGAGTTATTTACTTATTGCACTCAGAGAGCAGGGACCATGCTTGCTTAGTGGTGTCCCTGGCACTTTGGACAATGCCTGGCACATAGAAGTTGTTCAATCAATTCTCATTGAGTTTTCTATGTATAAGACATTCTATTCTCTTAACGGAGATACTGATGGGATGGGTTTGATGTGCACCAATACCATGCCTCTTTTAAATTTCTGGGATAAAAATGAGACTAAGACATGGCACTTGCCCTCACAAAAACAAACTATGTCTAAAGAGAAAGACAGGTTTTGCACATGGGAAATGTTCAAAATGTGAAAAAAATCAATACAATCAAAGTGTTTTGGGGAGCTTTAAAAGCAGTATATTTGCCATAGGATAGCAAAATCAAAGAAGTCTGTAGGTGGATGATGCTTGTAAATAATTTTGGAGTTTAAAAGGGACATAGAAAACTAAAGTTGGAGCATGTATATCATACCTGAAAATTGTTCTGAGTGCCAGTTTTGCAGACTTAATCTTGATTTTCAGTTCCTCAGCTCCGGAAGCAGGCGGGGATGACAGTCATTGCTGGGTCAGCGCAAATTTGGCTAACCAAGAGACCCTGACTTTCCCAACTGCTGTTATCAATGGTGTTATTTCCTCTCTTGGCAGAGTGTCTACTATATTTTGAGGACTCTTTTTTCACATCCAAAGTCTTGATTACCCCGTATGTTGTGAAGGTACCATTACTCACTAAGGCTTTTCTAAGATGTTACTTGACTCCAAAAAAAAAAAAAAAAAAAAAACCACTGTGACATCTCAGGATGAGATGAGAGCTCTTACTCTTAAAACAGTCTGGTAGGGTTCCTGGGTCTTTAGGCCCTTGGCGCTGTTACTAGAAATCTAGTCTAGTGATAATGATTTCCCTCTATAAACATATTTGGAGTTGGAGATCCCCATGTAACATAATTCCAAAGAAAAGAAAGGACATGGTTTACTTAGAAATCTATAGTCTAGTTTCTTTGTGATAGAATCATACACTTTTAGATTTTGACTAAATGACTTTCCCCCCTATTTTCTTCAAAAACACCAAATAATCCTGTCTTAAGTAGAATCTCAGGTGAAAATGAACAGTTTTTCACTTTCTCTAAAAAATGTTTGGACCCACTGACTCTGGGCTTTCTGTGGAGTTTCACATCTTTATTCAGGATTTACTTCAAATGCGTGTCTTTACTCTGTAGCTCTAGTATGCCTGTGTCTCTAGTCTTAGTCCAGCCACTGCAGATCTACTGTACTTATTAATCACTCTGGAAACTCTATTAAGCATAAGCTGTGTCTTCAAGGTTAATTGAAAAGTATGAACATATGCTACATTCATTTGAGAAACATTCATTGAATGCCTACTACGCACTAGATATTGTGCTAGGAATGATGCTTTATATTGAGTGGTAAATAGTCTAGACCTGACTCCATGCTTTACAAGGCTCAGAAGTAAATGAGAAATGCAGCCATAAACAAATAAAAAGAAAATGTAAGTTATAGAGAAATCATAACATTTCGACAAATAAAATGTTATAAAGAAAGCAGGGCGCTGTGGAAGTCCTGCCTTTATAGAGAGTATAGTAAATAGGACCTACAGCAGGTAGACACAAAAACTGTGACAAGAGGTAGGATGCCCCAGGGCATAAACACACAGGAGTAGGGGGAAGTACTGCAGAGGGGAGAGAAATTCAATTTGAGGGCTCCAGGAGTTTCTCCAAGAGATTGTGGCATGTGAGCTGGATCTGAGAGACAGAATGGAATCCATTTGTGAAGACTGACACATCAGCCAAGGCATTTATAAAGTGAAAATTAAATACTGTAAATTGAACCCAAAGTGATACCTATTTGGAATTCAGCCCATTTTTTCACTGATGACCTAAGCCTTAGGCATCTGTCACTTTATCCTGAGGTTTATAATTTATACTTGCAGGGGCCACCCGGGGGCAATGACAGCTTAACTGGGAATATCTTTAAACTTTATCACCGTCATTACTTACCCTTTGTTCTCTGATAACTCGGGATAAAGTCCATTGGAGGTTTTTTTAGTAGATGACCTGCACTCATGCCCACCCAGGATCAGGTGGCATTCCCTCTTGAGCTCATGGATATATTAGCTGAGTTACAGGGAAGACAATTTATAATAAGTCTCTTTTAATGTGCTGCAGTGTGCATTGCTGTCAACTGGTGCTCCATTTCAGCAAGTGCAGTGCTGGGCAGTTTCATCACATGCATGAAGGTTACCTTTACCTCCAACCAGCCTGCCCTTTCCGTGCCCTGTCCCTCCTCAGGGGGGTTCCTTCCTCACAGTCTTTGAGCCCCAGATTCTCTACTACCAGGACATGCAATCAGGCACAGTTACCTTTATACAAACTAACTTATATCACAGTGTCACCTCTCTTCAACCTGTTGGTATTTCAAATTGAAAATCTACCTGTGGAATGAAAGAAGTTGGTGATTGTCAAAGGAGTTTTATTTATTTATTTTTTAGAGATTTATTTCTTTATGCATACAAGCTGGGGTACAGTCCAGAGGCGTGGGGCGATGAGAAGGTTCACCAGAGACAGAGTGGGGAGCAGAACAGGCAGAGTGACGGAATCACACTGCTGAGGGGAGCAGCGGGCCAGGCAGGAGAGGTCTGCCGCACCATGTGGGAATCTCCCTGGCCAGGCATCGAACTCTCGCCGCAGCTGCTGACAGCTCCACAGCACTGCACTTAACCTGTTCTGCCACCAGGGAGGCCCTCAAAGGAGTTTTAAATATCAGAAAACAGGAAAAGAATAAAGACATTTCCTTCTACAATCAAAATGTGTGGTCAACCGCTTTCTTGATCTGAGGTTAGGAAGGCCCCAAATCATGGGGCCTCTCAATGAAAATCCTATTAGACAATTCCTAAAGATAGGGGCTATGTCTGCTTATAAGTGAAGTTAGAACCTTTATCAAAAGTGCCATTTTATTTATTTGTTTATTTATTTCCCTTTATGCAGTAACACTGATCTACAACACTAATATGATCTAGGGAAAAGGGTTCATACTCCCCAGGTGTATGTTGCCACCTCACCCTCCATTCAAGCAACCATAGTCCTTTGCCCTAGACCACTGTTCCTCTTCATTCTTCGTCCCCTTCCTCCCCCTCTGGTAGCAAAAGGTGTTATTTTAAATACACATGGCCTCCTTCTGATGCAACATTCAACGCAAACAGAAAGAAAAGGATACCAAGCTGAACCTGGGCACAGAGAAAAGGAAGAATGAGGTAATGGAATCATGGACATGGTGGTGAGTGGAGGAATCATGGAGGAAAGATTTTCATGTTTACAAGTTCCTTTTGATATAGCCATGATGCTATTGGTGTAATTGAGAAAAAGCTAATAAAACTTACTAATAGTGACAAGGAGAAGGCCATAATTCTAAACGGAGAGACTAGTATGTCAGTGAAAAGGCACAATTGGAAGCCTGATAACAGGCCCCTCTGAGTATTAGTCAATTGTTGGAAGCATCTGAAGATGGGGGCGAGCTGATACATGTGTCCTCACCTGCCTTGAGGCCTCATTTCTCAGTCACGGTTGGACCAATGTTGGAAGCCTTTTGGTTGGCATGACTCAAGTCTTGCTTCTTCTGAGGTCTTTCCTTCCCTGGGTAGTCTCTCCCTTCCCCCCCGCCCCCACAAGAAATGTTCCTTTCCTGGGGTTTCTATGTGACTCTGACTTTATTTTAAAGAAAAACTTTTATGATGAGGCTTCATTTAATGTTTTTCTATTTACATAAAGACCCTTGGAACAACAACACATGCAACCGCGTATAAGAGGCACCAATATTGAAGAACATTGAAATCGAACATTCTAGACCAAGGTCGAGAGCTGTGGGTGCTTGGCAGTGAATGCACTGTGGTGACTGCCCCTGAAGGCAGAGATACTGTACTTCAGAATACTAATGATGTAAATCAATGGTATTTTAATAGAAAATTAAAAGAAATAAAGTTTTGAAGAATCAAAAACTAAATAAGGTTGAACATTGCTTCTTAGAACAGAGATTCAGCTTTATTGTTGACTTAAACTATAGATCTTGCCCATACTAATCTTACTTGTAGCCAAATGCATACAAATTAGAGAAAAAGGCAGATTAGCATCCTTTCAAAGGCAGTTCATCAAATCTTCATTTATTCATTCATTTCCTCATGGGCAGGGAGGCCAGCAGTGGGCCAGTTTACTTTCTTGAGGGAATTATTTTAAAAAATGAATTACATTCTTTTCGGCTGTTATGTTTTTAAAAAAGGGAATAAAATGTATTTTTAGGATGTTGGCTTGATCGTGCAATTTTCCTTGTCCATGCATTGCTTTAGAAGGAGGCCAAGTATGTGCTCAAACAACATTCAAATGTGTATAAAATTCCAGAGGGCTTTGTGGAATCCTTATTATCTTTCAACTGTATTAATCTCTGCTGTGGGCCCCTAGGTTGCAATACCATGATCTTAAGAGGGGAATCCTGTAAGTTGGAACCATTTTATGACGGTCAAAGAGTTTCATCAGAACATTCTTTCTGTACTAAAGGTCACCCAGGGCTGAGAGGGTCCAGCACACTTTCAGAACTGCCTGTTGGGGTTATCTGCATTGAGACAAGGTTTCATTTCCTGTGGTTTACAAGTTTCTTAAATGTTAAGTAAAGAACCCTAAGTGGTTAAAATCCTTCAACCAAAAATGGGTGCAATGAAGAAAAAAAAGTACATACTTTTTTAACCTTTCTGGGGAAGCGAGAGCAGGGTTCTGCCGAGCAGCTTCCTAAGCAACCTGGTTGTGTGTGAGGCTGGTCCTTGCAGGGAGCTGAGACACTCTGCGTTCAGTCTTTCTGACTGAGAGTGTGTGAGGTGACAACATGAGACCTCTTCTCTGGTAATTGAGACGAAGTATGTTTTACTTTGATGTCAGAGCAGAAAACTCCAAAAATGAGGTTTCTGCCTCAGCCAACTGTACTTCAGTTGCACCCTGAATATCATTTGCGCAAAAAGTTACTTATCTTCTTGATGGATTTTTCCCAAAATTCTGGCAAAGAATGAGTAGAGCATCATTCAGATAGGGAGGTAAGAAAAAAAAAGGGCCGTTCTGTTCCTTTATCTGAGTTCACTTTCTTTTCATTCCCCTCGCTGTATGGTGAGCAGCCTGGGAGTGCTGGGAGGCCTTTTTAAAAAAATATTTATTTTTTTTATGCATATACATATACATGTTTTAAATCATTGTTCATTTTTGTACAGTGTATGCTTGTATGCTTTCTCCTCTCAGGTGTATTCCCTGTAAAATTCCCCCTCACCAATTCACCTGCGAACTATCACTATAGTCACTTGTGCTTTTCCCTCCCGTTTTTTTTTTTAAATTTATTTATTTATGCATACAAGCTGGGGTACAGGCCAGAGGCATGGGGCCGAGAGGGTGTTCACCAGAGACAGAGTGGGGAGCAGCACAGGCAGATCAGCGGAAATACACTGCTGAGGGGAGCAGCGGGCGAGGCAGGAGAGGTCTGCCGCACCATGTGGGAATCTCCCCGGCTGGGCGTTAAACTCGGTCACTGCTGCCAACAGCTCCACAGGGCAGTGCTTAACCACTACGCCACCGGGGAGGCCCTCCCTCCCCTATTTTGATCCCTCTGCCTCTCCCTCCCTTGAAGAATGTCTCTGATTTATAGTTGCCTGTTAATTTTGACTTTTTAATTTATCATATTGTTACTTTTTTTTAACCAGACATTTGGGAGGCCATTTAATAGAGAAAGTGCTACTGGAGACGGTGATGCCTTAGGGGTGTCCCCATCCTGGGACCTCTTTAAAAGACTAAACTGTCATACTTTTATTTTAGTCTAAGAATTCCCACTAATTTCCCTCTATTTCAAATAACAGTAATTGGATGTTCACTGTCATATAAAGTCCTCCCAGGAAGTGAAGGCAGCGTGTTTGTTGCTGAAAGTTTACCAGAAAAAAACCTGTGAAAGTGATATATTTCTTTTCTTCTTTTTTTTTTTTTAAAGATTTTTATTTATTTATGCATACAACCTGGGGTGCAGGCCAGATGTGCGGGGTGGTAAGAGGGCTCAGTGGGGAGCAGGATAGGCAGATTGACCGAAATACACTGCTGAGGGGAGCAGTAGGCCAGGCAGGAGAGGTCTGCTGCACCCTGTGGGAATCTCCCTGGCCAGGCATTGAACTCTTGCTGCAGCTGCCTACAGCTCCACAGCGCTGCATTTAACTGCTTGTGCCACCAGGGAGGCCCAAAGTGATATATTTCCTGTTCCAAGAACTAAGACCACCCTGAACAAGAGGCTCTAACATATATTCATAAAGAGGAAGGTGCTTCTAGAATTTACTGAGAGATTATGCATTATCACAGTTAGTAGGAGGAAGTATATATGTGTGTGTATATATACATATACATACATACATACATATAGACATACACACCTTTTTTTCTTTTAAAGTATTTTTTTTTAAATAACGATATAATTGTTTTATATCTTTGTTTGTTTATTCACAATATAGGATTTTTCCCCTCAGGTGAGCACCATAGTTTTCCCAACACTAAAGCATCTATAGTCCTCCACCATAGTCCATTGTACTCTCCTCCCTGCTGTTTTCTCCCTCCCCATTCCCCTCATCTTCACCGCCCACCCCCCATATCTTAGATTTGTGGTCAGCATATATGTTTATTTTTCAACCTAGATTTTCTTCACTTGTTAAATCAATTAATATTGCTCCCAAATCCAAAATGTTTCCCTTGTGACAGGGATGGGAACTGAAAGGGAGAGGGTAATGTTTGTCTTGGGCAGGAGAAGGCAGGAAGGTCGCTTTGATTTGAGGCAAAGAGAGACTGTCTGGCCTGCCTTTTAAAGATGTAGCTGTCTGCTCCCAACTCACCACCATTTTATAATGAGAAGGTGTCAAACTAATGAAATTAGGCCTCCAAGTTCTCAGCACTCGCCTAGGCAAACTTTATTAAATGATATTGCCACCTACGCCTTCAAAACCACAGAGTCCCTCCTCTTCAGGGTCACTCAGTGAGCAATCGCTGCTTTTTCTCCTTTCTTCATTGGCAGACAGCTAATCCTTTCCAGATTTTTTTTTTATTCAGGAAATTAAACAGACGACTCACTTATAAATGGGAAAAGACAAATATAAATAAAAATGAGGGTTTGGTTTAGTCTTCTGTGCTTAAGGTACTTCTGATATACTGTTGACTGACTGGACACCTGTGCCATGAACAGGAGCTCAAAAGCACCTGCACAGCAAGTGTCCGGTTTTAATATTGTGCCCACGCACCCACAAGACACAGCAGTAGCTATATTGCAAACTACTGCTCTCCATTCAATCCTTTGTCCTCTTAGCACAATGGAAACAGAGGCATGGAATGTTCCAGCAGCTTATGTAGACCATAATGGGAATGAAATTTTCAGTGTGGTAATACTTGGAGTAGAGTTGTCCTGTGTGTGTGTGTGAGTGTGTGTGTGTGTGTGTGTGTGTGTGTGTGTGAGCCACAAAATGTATTTATATACTATTTGGTTTTTCTTTTGTTATTCTTTAGTTTTTTTCATTTTGGGCCTTTGTACAAATCCTTCAGAGGAGAAAAACTGTGAAGGTAACATTTACATACAAAAGCTGCAGTCATTGAAATAGCCCATGCATTATGTAAATATAATCAATGGTCTTTCAGTGTTTCCAACCTGGAGCAATCTCTTCAGTTCTCCCTTCTTACTTCTTTCTCCCACACATGAATAAAAAGATGGCACTGGGGCAGTGTTCTGTGCACTTGATATCCAGCTAGTTCTCTCCATAGAGTATACCTTTCTTCACATTCTCAGGATATAGAGAGTGGAAATTTCAGCTTATTATTGTCACAGATGCTCCTAAGAGAAAAAAAATGAAGTTTGCATAACTCAAAGATGACTGTTGTTATGGTCTTCATGATTTACCTGTGTTTCCCTGTAAAAATGTAAACGAAGCAGATGTTTTAGTCCTAGAGGTCCCTTGAGAGTCAGCGTCTTCATTTCCCACATCCCCTCCATACCCCACTCTCCAGTTAAACTTGGCAATCACTCCTGATTACATAGTTAAACTGTTCAGGGTGGATCAGCCACTGTTCTAGAAATTGTGTGTGAAGGGGGCACAGGATGAAAAGACAGAAGGGACTTGTCCTCAAATAGCTTTTTTTTTTCTGCACTTAACATAATATTGTGAGAATGTCAGTTGTCTGTATCAAAGATAGGGGAGGGAGGACTGATGAAGTTGGGGTTTGAGCCCACCCAGCACATTCCAGCACCTGCAGGTCTTGATTTGAGGTTTTCCCTTACAGAACCTATTCTTTGTTCCTTTAGGAGTAGCCCTCAAGCAATCACCCAAGGGACTTGGTGAATGAACACCACTGGGCATCCCCTTGGTGTGGCAGCTGTAGAGCACAGATTCCCTTACTAGGTCTAGAATTTGCCCCAGCAGGATCAAGTCAAGTCACCCATAGAAGCAGCCTGCTGGATAAAGCCCAGTGCCTGCTGCTCTGTATCACACTCCCCCACTACAGCCCCCTGGTATTCCCCTCACCTCCCACATAAACTGCTCTAGAGACCCCCCAAAGTAAGAGTTCCCTAATGAAGTCCCTGCATTAACACAACCTAATGAGTGACACTGATTGAGATCTTGATGATTAGCCCATAATTGGTTAAAATGGTGGCATTCCTAAGTTTTCAATTATTTGACCTTTTTCACTATGCTGTTCTATTCTTATGTGTACAGTGGAGGACATTTAGTGATGAGTAAGAAAAAATGGGACTTTGTTGTTTCAAAGCTATCACAGAGCATGTTTGCTTAGATAATGCCTTATTTTTACTCAATCTGAATTGCTTGATGTGAGTTTAAGTGTAATTTTGAATCATAAAACCATTTATTTTTGAGCCCTAAACATGGGCTTAATGTTCTTCTGAATTTCTGATTGGCTCTTTACCCTGTTGTCTTTATTTTTATTTTTTTAGTTAATTAATTGCTTTTAATTAAGGGACCATTAGCTTATATTACTATTGGGTTTTACTCTGTTTCCAGTCTGTTTTTAAAACAGCTTAGGAAAGAACACCCTGGTTCTTTATCCTTCCTCATAGAGAGATGGTGAAAGAGATAATGAAGTACCACCGTAATATGTTAACGAAGACCTCTCTGAAACAGATTCTGACTGAGTGTTGACAGGTCTACCTTCCACACAGATATTCAGAGAGCAGGCGGTAATTCTGAAATACCCAGAGGTGTGCTTATGACTAATGTTACAAACAGGGGAAAACCAGTTTGTGGATGTATTATGTTTGGCCTGCAGTCTTTAAAATTTTTGAAGAATTGGTTACCAATGTTTAAAAACTGGAACATGCAAGTAAAAAATCCAGGTTCCAATTTCGCCTGAGAAATTGTGAGAACAGGCCAAACCAGACCTGCATTCCTAAGTTGTTAAAAAAATAAATCAGCAGAGTTCTATCCTTTAGCGGTGCCCTACCATCCTGCCTGTGGTCTAGGGGCAGGTGAGATTGTTTGGGAGCCATTGTTATGGTAACAGGGGAGCACTCTAGCATGAAGCTGGTGAGCACTTATTTGACCAGTGATCTCTACACAGTTCTCTGAAGTTTCATATGTTTTCTTCTGTGGAAGAGGCTAATACTCTACTATTAGAGGCTTTTCATGATTTTGCAAGGAGGAAGGGTACCAGGAAATGGAACCACTTAATAGATGGGTGTGGTTGAACACCTAGAAATGTAGTTCCAGCTCGAACCTGATCACAGCAGACACTGGGGGTCTCTGGAAATGCAGCAGGGTCACCAGCTTCTCCTCTGGGCCTTCTCTTATCATGGCAACTGAGAGGCCGCCATGCCCTCCCCAGAGACCTGCAGTGAAGAACGTCCGATTCTGCTCTTATTCAGCAAGGCAGATGTAAAATTCCCTTTGTGAGCATTTGCCCATCTGGCTGTGTGCCTGGCACCTTTTAGATGGATTTTGATCAAGCATGACTCCAGCGTGTATAGTAATTGTGGAAAATTTCAGCCTCCCTACCCAAGGAGAAACTGACAAAGAGAACAAAGTGCCCTTGGCTTTTTCTGAGTCATAGAAGCAGAACAGATCAAAGACTCAAAAAGTCAGGACATGTTTTGCAAAGGCGAGGTTCTAGTCCTTGGCCTTCATTGTGAATCCCGTGACATCTGTTCATCTGGGCACATAGTTCATCTGTCCATGTGTTCAACGAGGGTGTATGGACGCTGCCCCCCATGCCAGGGTGAAGATAGGGGCTGAAGTCCTGCCTTCCTTGGTTTGATGCTCAGCAGAAGCCAGCAACTGCCCTCAGCCTACTGGGTTTGTTTCCAGAAGTCTATGCTTTCCCACTTTTTCTGGGCCTGGATTCTTTCATGGCTGCTCTGTTCTAAGTCAGTTCACAGGATGCAGTTCCTCCCAACACCGTGAAAAGGTTTGAAGAAAATGGATAATTTTATCAGCTCCTGCAGATAATTGCCACTTTCTGTCCTTTACCACTTCTAATCAATTAACTGTACCCTGAGTTTATCTGGTCCAGTTGCCACTTGGGTTTGCACATATTCAAGATCACATTCTCTGGATTGTTCTTTTCTAACAACTGAACACAAAACTTCTGGTACCCATGGTTGCCTTGATACTCTGACAATAACCCTAGCTAGCATTTATTGAGTACTTGCCATGCATTAGGCGCCGTGCTAAGTGCTTTACCATGGATTTCTGATTTAATCCTCTTAGCAGCCCAATGAAGAACGTGCTGTGTGATCCCCACTTTGTAGATAAGGAAACTCAAGCTTAAAAAAGTGAATTTATATCAATCCAGGCCTGGTTGAGTCCAATGCCTCATACTCAACTCCTTCAGCAACTGTGAAAACCAGTATGTCTTCTGGACAGTAAAAAATTTCTGAGTAGGATCATACGGAGAGGGTTTTTATATTCCTCTAATTTGAGCAAGTTTATCAGCTGAGGTATCAGAACCATTGCCCTTAGATGCCTAACCCTCCTGATTTCTGATAAGGAGGGAGCCCTGGAGTAGGGCACTTTCTAGCAATTTGCCCTAGGTGTGCAGTCAGTTGCTTTGTTTGAGATGAAAGAGAGTCTTTACTATTTTCTTTTCTTTTTTTAAAAAAGACTTGGTCAAATTGAATATCTTATGTTTTAAATCTTATTCATTCTGTTAGAACATCCTGTTTACATCTGATAGAATCAAAGATAATGACACACTTCCCCCAAATTTGGCTCTTTTTTTCCAACTGAACAATTTCTGTTCATGGTGCCTCCCTCCATCCTGGCTCTGCCAAATCCTCAGGAATCCTCATGAAATGGAAGAGGTGAATTCAATGAACTTGGAGAAAGGGATGATGTGGGCATCTTAAGGTCAATCAGTCATGCCTGCTCTCAAGGGGAGGACAAAATTGTGTGTGTGCATGTGTCACAGTTTGCAATTGACACACCTGGGTAGATAAGAGAAGGCGATCAGCTCTGCCTGTCTGAATAAAAACACGATGTCCATTCATTTCTTGTACTCTCCTGGCATCCTTGGCTCTTCAGTGTCTGGAGGAAAAGCTGAGCCTTGCTTGGTGTTACCATGACGTCTGAGCTTTGAGAGCCATTTCCTCTCCTCCAGAGCCCAAGAAAGATTTTTCTAGTGATATCTGAATAGCTTGAGTTAGCAGTGTATGAACACAGAGGAAGTGGTTCCCTAGCAACAGGAGCTTCTGAAAGCCTCTCCGTGCTCAGTACTTCTCCCTGCTTTTTGTTTTCTCTCCTCCATGTTGCCTGTCAGCAAATGGCCAGAGTGATTGCACCTGCTCTGATTTGTGGCTGGTCAGTTAAACTCCTTTCTAACTCAAAGTGCCTTGTTCCTCTTTTGGTTAAGAGTTCTGGGGCCTGTTTTCTCCCTGGTTAGACCATAATTACCTCAGATAACACTTCCTTTTTTGTTGTTAATATTTTGACCAGAACTGGAAAATGTTGGGGTGCCTGAAATTTTTATAGAAAATTTTGAATTTTTTAATGTTAGTTTTTGCACATTTTTCAAATGTACTAAATCTCTCCTGAAAAGGTTTAGTTGGTTTTTTCCCCCTAAAGAGCTAATAGTCACTTCATTCTTACTTTTTTTTTTTTTTCACAGAAGCAAAACAATTTCTTCATGCCTTATGTATGTCACCATCACACACATAACTGAATTCAGTAGATGGTTAGGCCAATAATAAATTATCTTCTTACAACTTTGCCTCAATCTAGCAAAATACTAGGTTCTAGAGACAGTTACCCTTTTTTAAAAAAATATTTCCTCCACCAAACCTCCTATGTCCAAAATCTGTCTTTCAGTTTTTGGCTGATTTTACTCAACATAATCATCTCAAGATCCACCCATTTTGTCCCAAAGACCACTATTTGATCTTTCTTCACAGATGATTAATGTTCCACGGAATATATGCTCCACTTGAGACAGTTATCCAACTGGGGGCATTGATCCTGTCCCTGTTCCAGCGGTGCCTTATTTTAGAAAGTGCTAATTTCTACACACCAGGCCTCCTAACTCAAGCATGGGTCCAGAATTCTGACGAGAGTTGCCTTGTTTCATCTTCAAACAGCAATCTGTATGAAATAGTGATCTGTATAACAATGTAATGCTTATCTTTGCTGACTTATTGGCTAGTATCCATTGGTAGCATTGACAATCTGACCCAGACTGGTGATGAATGACAGTATGCATTATAATTGAACCAAAGAGCTCCTAAATTCTTCTCATTTGAACTTTAAAAAATATTTTCATCCACTCATTTGTTGAACCAACAAAAATTTGTAAATGAGTGTTTTCCATAAGACACCAGGCTGTGACTTACATCAGACTGTGTCTTATGGGAAACACATGAATAGCACAGTCTCTAACTTTAAGGAGATCTCAGCTTGAAAGGGTAGGTAACATATGTACCCATGTAATTATCCAGCCTAAGCAAAGATAAACCTTGCAATTATACATGTTCTTTAATCAACTTTTTCTGTTAGAGGGCAACAGGGGCGGGTAGTGTGAGTCCATGTTTCCAAGTGATCAAGTGAAGTGAGTGTGAGGGATGTTACATCCGCTCTGTAGATAAACACAAGTCTATTTATCTAGCTCTTTTTATTTACCTTACATTTATTAAAACAACAAAACGAGACAGCATAATCCCTTGCCTCATGATAGTCTGCATCCAAATGGGCTATTTTTAATCAGTGTTAATTAAGAGCTTGACATATGTTAGCCAAAGTGACATTAAGCATAAACCTGCAAGAAAATTTGTCTGGGAGTTTGGAAAAGTAAAAAAGTAAGCTTTAGCTTGGGGGAATTTTGAATGGCCACTGTTTATCTTATTTTCCTCCCAGGCATTATTTTCCACCAGTAAATGAGACCGGAAGAAAAATGGGTTGCAGTTGCCAAACCCTTGGAAAGCCAGTTTCTCTCCGCTTAATAGCCATATCCACACCCTCCTCGGCAAGCTAAGGAGTCTGTCCAGGGTGGTGTGCCCCGCCACTACCACGGTCACGGTTAACCAGAAAAAAATAAGCTGTATATCAATGGAGTCGCGGGGAAGAAATCACCAACCAAAATCAGACAGCCATGGTGTATTCTTTCTTGCATTGGCTCAGACTACAGTGGGGAAGAAATTTGAAAGTCATTCTTAAGTATCCAAGTTATAGATTTTGAGGATCATTTCAGACTTAGTGAAATAGTCACTGCCTTCTGTGGAGTTGACATCATCAATTAAAGATTTACGAAGTGGAGAAGTTGAGGCAAACAATGAAGAGCTTTTTGTAGTCAAATAAGAGCTTTGCTTCCTAAAGCAGCAAGGAGAGTGAGGCCCCAGCCATGAGAAGACCTGAACTCCCCCAAGGATATGTTCTGAATTGTAAGCGTGGGGCTCTGATGTAACTTAGCCATTCTTAGGGCGTTGTTTCCATTACACTCAGGATTTTTAATTATAAACCTAAATGCATATAAGGAGACCATGGCTGGTTATTGTTTTTAGGATGCTACAGATTCCCCATGGGAGAGAAAATATCCTTCCTCCTTACTCTGGCTCTCTCTTACTCATTACTGGCTCCATTAGGTATTTCTAAATAAAGAATACGACAACTTTAAAAAACTTCCATTGGACTGCTGTTTTCTACTATCTTTGCCCAAAGTGACTTTAAACCAACCTTTGCAATTACTTCCTGGCTGGCTGTGAAACTGCTGAGGTCTGTACCTGAGGATCAGTTATCTGAAATTGGCCTAACTTGGCTTTACAACTGTTTGTCTAACCCAAGTACAGTGCTCAGTGCGGCAACTTGTACTTTCCCCACCCAGTATTGGCTTAAATTACTTCAGAAGTCTCACCTGCCAGAGGACCCCAAATATGTTTTATCTGTTCTCTTATCAAAACTGCTAGTTATTATAAAGCTTGGTTATTATCATTATTACAGCTATTGAGAATTATATAGCTATTTGGTACTTGGAAAAGTACCAAATTTGGTTATTTATCTACTTAAGAAGAAGCTACAGAAGGTGGTAGGGCTTTGTTGATGATCAACTATATTATTTAAGCAAATGCATTTTGCTAAAGCACATTTCCCCTTCTGCTAAAGCTACTGGTAAGGAAAGTAACGTAGACTCTTCATTTATGAGCTAAAAGAGCATTTGGCTAGCAGGATGTTATAGAATCGTTATAAATCCTTTGAATCCAGGTCCGCTTGGAAGTGGAAACAGATTATTACAATTGGGTTACCAACTTCTCTCAGGCAAGTTTTCTATTAAAATAATGGCAAAGATGTTAGAATTGGCATTTACCTTGGAGAAAAAGGATAAACTAGTAGATTTTGGATATTTTGTCTCCTCTGACTGCTGGACTGGGAACCACTAACTAATGATGTGGCTGCAGCAGTTTGGTGACTGCTGAGCAGAGCCTCACTCTTTTCTCCCTAAGTGAAGGGATTGGTATATTATCTATGAGACTCAGCTCTAACACTTCAGAATGCTGTTTAGGATTTATGCAAAAGACTATCCTTTGTAATCCAGCCAACAAAAAGAAAACTCACTCATTTTTCTTTACTTGGGAGGAAGCACCTTTCCACTATTTAGTATCCAACACCCAGCAGGCCATATTGTGCTTATGTGAAAGCTCTGTTGATCCAAAGTCGGTCACTCCTCTGCTTTATTTCCAAATAACCAAAGCAGATGAGAACTTCCCTTGAGAGATGTTGGTCCAAGGAGAGCTAACTCTTATGTGCTAATGTGAGCAATGAAAGCAAATGGAAAACGACTGTTCTGGAGAAACCATTCATTTGTGTACACATTCATTTAATCGACACTCACTAAGAGGTGATATAGTATGTGGCTAATAGTTCTACCTCTGGAGTCAGGTGCCCTAGATTCAAACCCTGGTTCTACAACCTGATGTTCTCTGTGACATTGAGCAAGTCACTTAACTTCTCAGTTTCTTCATCTGTGGTACTCCTTTCAAAGTCTTATAAGAGACAAATGAATTAATAGGTGTAAAATATTGATAACCATGCCTGACACATAGAATTCACTCAGTAAGTGTTACATGATATCAAGGCCAAGTTCTATGTTTGATAGAAATGGGAACTCTGAGGAATGTTGTTATGGAAAATATAACAGTAATTATATAAATAAGGAAGGGGGCAGGGGTAGTTGGGGCAAACTTCATAGAGGTTATTCCATCTGATTTTCAGTGTTGAGATAAACCTTTGTTAGACACAGAAGAAATTCTGTATCAGAAGAAAAGCAATGTCAGCTAAAGCAGGAGGGTGCAAATCTTCCCTATAGTTAGATGGGGATGGCTGGAGTTTAAAGAGAAAGGAGGATGAACAATTGGAGAATTGGCAGAGTAGGGGAGTCCATGGAGGATTTCATGGGGGGGGGGAGGGTGCTCTATGCCACTGCAGTATTTTAAACTGGAAATGCCTAATGTGCAAGGCCTCAGGATTGGAATCACTCTGGGAGCAAGGCTGCAATTAGCATGAAAAAGGAAGTCAAGGAATGGGGTTGGATTTGGATTCAGCATTTAGTGAATGCTATAGTCTGTGGGAATAAGAAACCCTGTTAATTTTGGCTTATTTCATGATTCCCAACTTTTTGTTGCTTTCTAATACCAGATTTCCCGACTCCATTCCTACTTTCCTGAACGATGTATTAGGTAGTTTTTCAAGGCTGAGTCACAATCTTTTAAAATATACTGAACACTTATGATAGGGAAAGTACCATCTCAGGCAAAAATACACACAAATAAAGCATGGGGGTTCCAGGCTCTACGTTTCAGGTACTGCTTGAATGCGGGGGAATAAGAGATCTTGGACTTAGGCTAGTCAGAGAAAGTTGCCTGTAGGAAGCTATCTTTGCACTGGATTTTTAAAGACAGGTAAAATATTGGTAGGCAGAGAACATTCTAGGTGGAATTAGCCACATGAGCAAAGACGAGGACATGAGAAGGCATAAAAAAGAGAAAATACCAAAGAGAACGTAATGCAATAGTCTAGACATGAGGTCCTGAGAGCCTAGCTTAGGGGGTTGACAATAGCAATGAAAAGGAAGGAGCAGATATGGGAAGAATAAAGAACTCTTGGCCACCACAAGATAAAAGGGTGAGTGAAAAGGAATATAGGAAGATGGTTAAGAGATAATCCCCCCCAAAATTGGGGGAGGTCTTAAGATGATTAATGTTAAGAGACAGAGGGAGAGAGAAAAATGTCTAAATCAAGGTTGAAAGTACAGCTCAGAATTCTGAGAAAACATTAGCATTTGAGCTACAAGTTTGACTGTCATGCATGGAGAGGTGATATTTGAACGTTGAGAGTAGATACATACTTTTTTTTGTGGAAAGAGCATAAAGAGAAAAGAGTGTGATTCTTCCATTTGACTGGCCCCTTCAAAAATCCTTCCATTTCTAACAATACAAAGGACTTTATAACCTGAAAGTCATTCAGCTTGAAAATAAACAAAAACCCAGATATGCTGTGTGCAAAATAACAGACCTTTTTGGTAAACACAGCTAATTGTTAGAGAAAATAATGGTGTCTTAGGGGCCAAAAGCAAAGAGGCAACCAGCATAGTAATTTTGTAAAAGGAAACTGTGATGCCCTCTGGCAGGGCCTTGGAAATCTCAGGGTTTGGGCTTGATGACTCAAAGGAGTTGGGGGATCTGTCAGTTACCTTTTGCTGTGTAACAAGTTACAGAGACCGGGCAAAAACAACACACATTTGGTGTCTCAGTTTCATGGGTCAGGAGTCTGAGTTTGGCTTAGGTCCTCCATGCAGGGTCTCATAAAGCCAAAATCAACGTGTTGGTTGGGTTGAGGTCTTCTTTGGGGGAAGGAGTCGCCTTGTTGGTAGTATTAAGTTCTATGTGGTTGTAGAACTGAGGACTTCAGTTCTTTCCTTTCAGCCACAGGCTGATCTCAGAGGCACGTGGACTTCCTAAAATAGGCAGTCCCACATGGTAATTTCCTTCTTCAAAGAAGGGAAGTGGCAGGACAGGTACTAGAATCTTTAAAAGTAACCATGTAATCCCTGGTCCATCACCTTTGCTGCATTCTCTTGGAAACAGCCACAGGTCCTGCCCACATACAGGGGCATGAACCTCAGGAGATGGAGATCATGGAGGGTCACCCCAAAAGCCTGTGCCCCATAGAGGAATGTTGTTGGAAATGAGATCTCATTAAACCAGGACCGTGAGGAACTATGCTCTTATTCAAAGGGAGATATCAAGGAAACTTGTCTGTCTTGGCATCTGGCAGGAAAATATGTTTGTCCTGAGATTTCATGATTTTAGGTAATACTGATGCATGATTTTGAGAGTCGAGCTTATTTGCAGAGTTTAATCTGGAAATATGTACTCTTTAAACCTTAATTCCCCATATCCTCCTCTCTCCTGCATTCTACTTTCCATCTCTATGAATCTGAATACATTTGATACCTCATACAAGTGGAAGTATGCAGTATTTGTCTTTTTGTGACTTAACATCAAGTTTCATCCATGTTGCAGCTTGTATCAGAATTTCATTCCTTTAAAGGGATGTATAATAGTCTAGAGCACTTATACACCACCATTTGTTTACTCATTCATCCATCAGTGGACACTTCGGTTGCTTCCACCTTTTGGCTATTGTGAATAAAACCTCCATGAACACGGTGTACAGGTGTCTGTTCAGGTCTTTGCTTTCCATTCTTTGGGGTGTATATCCCAAAAGTGGAATTTCCGGATCGTACATTAATTCTTATGTTTGATTTTGAGGCACCACCACATTGTTTTCCACCTCAGCTTCACCATCATATATTCCCACCAACAATGCACAAGGGTTCTTATTTCTCCATTTTCTCACCAACACCACTTATTTTCTGTTATTCTCATAATAACCATCTAATGGGTATGAAATGGCAACTGAATTTTTTCATAAAACAATTCTTTGCTGTGTGGGATTTTCTTACATTATAACAGACAGTATTCCTGTTATTCCCAACTCACCCACCTGGAGGACAAATGGTTTTGTTTTTGGGTTTTTTGTTTGTTTGTTTTCATAAATAGTGGGCAACTACTAAAATCGTTTTAGTTTTTTTTAGCCTTAGTGGGGAGTGGGTTTGCTTTAAGTCTGTGCAGGCTGATGTTACAGGGGGTCAGCCCAGAGATTTGAGCAGAGTTCAGGCAGAGATTTCCTTCTCCCCTCTTTCCTGCTTTCCTTTTCCTGATTCCTTCCTCTCACTTTCCAGCTGCCTCTGCCCTCTGTTCTTCAGACCAGAAAGTCTGCAGGTTTCTGCTCAAGGTTTGGATACCACTGGTTAACATCAAGATCATTACTGACTTAAAAAGGCCCTAATCTGTAGTATCTTGGTGTGCTGAACATGAGTATAATGCTGAAAATTTTTTATTAGCTCTCATTTTGAAGATATTTCATATAATTCATTTTATATGTTTCACCGTGTAAATTTATCCAGTTGGACTGCAACAACATCCTAAATCAGCCTAGAATGATGTAATATTGCATCACATTGCATAATACCATCATGCACACATCATCCAGAGTTTATTGAATCATTTTCTGATGCAATGCAATACCACTGCCAGGCGGTTGCTGAAGTAAGCTGATGTCAGCAGTGCATTAGATAAAGCCTTTTTGGAAAGGTTGAACATTGAAAATATTTCAGACTTTGTGTGAGACAGTTTAAGCTACTGTTCCATAGAACTGTTATGATTTTATCCATTTAGGCACAATACAGAACGGTAACGTACGGTAACGTACAGTAACGTACTTGAAAGTACGTTAATAGCATGGACAATTTCTGCTCTATTTGTGGGAAAGTGACATTTGCCAACCAGAAGAAAAGTATCACTTTTCAAGTGAAGAAGTCTTTATCATCTTTACTTTGGATGCAAGGTTGGTGACCAAGACAAGCCTTGGGCCCCACATATATGCTGTGCTACATGTACAACACAGCTTTCACAGTGGTTAAATGGCAAAAGACCATCAATGCCATTTGCAGTCCCCATGGTGTGGAGAGAGACAAGCAACCACATAAAAGACTGTTACTTCTGCTTGGTTCCTCCTCTTTGCAGGGGAATAATGAAGCAAAACAAGTTGAGAATAGTCTACTCAAACATTTTGTCTGCACTGAGATCTGCTCCACATGGTGAGGGACTTCCTATTCCAGAACCTCCAGCAGAATATTCTCTTGATTCATCTGATGAGGACAAGGGTGAGCCTACCTGTTCTCCTGTTCCATCAGCGTGCAGTGATCCAGATTTTCACTGTGGTTCATCATCAACTCCACACAGACTAACACAGGATGAACTAAATGATCTGGTTCATTATTTGGACTTATCCAAGAACAAGGCATAATTGCTAGGATTAAGACTCCAACAATGGAATCTTCTAGAAGATGATGTCACAATTACTTTATATCAAAAGCACCACCAGCAGTTGGAGCCTTTCTTCAGAAAGGAAAGTACTCTGGTACTCTGTTCCGATATTGAGGACCTCATGAATGCCTTAGAAATCACTCATGACCCACAAGAATGGAGACTATTTCTAGATTCTTCAAAACTGAGTCTTAAGGCTGTGCTTTTATACAATGGAAACTGTCTTCCATCTATTCTATTCCTGAACAGCTGTAAAGAGACAAGTGAAGAAATCTAAGAAGTAGTCTATGACTTGATTTTTTTACAGGCATTAACCGTAGGCCTATTACTATTGGCATGCATTTCATGATCTAAACATCAATTTAGTGCAGATTATAAAAAAAAAACTAGAGCCAAAATTAGAATTTGACTGTCACATTTGTGTTGAGCACATACAAATTGATAGGAAATGACTTATTTCAGTAACATGACTTGTAAAAATTTGTTGACCAGTGTACTCTTCCATCCACAATTTATCTCCCCTTTTCCCATTATTATCCCAAAGGTACCACCTGATATCAGGCTTAAAGTTCTAGAGTGGGAACCTTAACTAGTGTTATTTCTAGTCCAAATGCAGACCCCTCTCCAGGTCACTCACCAAGACTTTGGGGAGTCGTTTTGGGGTTTTATTTGAAGTTTCTAGTGGTTTCCGGTAAGAGAGATGACTCCACCACGACTGCAAGCAGAGCCTCATTGCCTGTCTCCCTATCCACTCTCCGCCTCTTGAAAAGTTGCTACTACCAGGTAAATAAATCTGGGCTAGTATGCCTGTTTTCCAAATTTGGGACATTGAACATATATTTGAAATCTTAAAAGCTACTTTATATGAATATAAAAATCAATAATGTTGCTCATGAGTATAATTCAATTACAGAAAAATCATACAGTCTACTTTATAGCACCGAGGCAAGTTATTACAATGGGGCCTCACTGCTTTCCTCCTGGCCAAATGAGTTGAGGCTTAGTCATGACAAGTCATTTAATTTCTCCCTAGCTTTTATTTAAGTGACATAATGATTGACCAGAAATGTTTTAAATTTCTTACTTTGTGGGAAGTAGAAGAAACATGAGGTTAATTCTGCAAGTCAAATGTCTATTGAGTCAATATCTACTCTGGCCAATATTTACTCTGTGGGAGTACATAATGGGAAAAAGTGTTATCAGGTTTCATATTGGAAAATTATAATTCTGAGCTTTGGGGGTTAATAAGGGATTTGTCTCGATTTATCCATTTACTCATTTGCCCATCAAATATTTGCTAGAATTCTCCCCCCCCATTATATATATCTAATTTAGTTTAAGCATAGTAGTTTGTGGACTAGGGATTAACCAGTGTATTTGTGCTATCATTTATCAATAAATTAATTTCATGTATTTCATTTAGTTAATTTATGAATGAACTAATGAAATAATTTAATTCACTAATAAATTCCTATTGGAGATTCCATGGCTCTGCAAGATTTTGATGTGCCCTCTGAAGCATTAAGTTGATTGGTTTTGTTCAGGATAATTTTACCATCAATTACATCTTCTTCATTATAATTTGAAGCTAGGAGTATGTATATAGTATATGTATTCATTCTCTTTCATATTACGGTAGATAATCTTTCCTATTACTTCCACAAAAACCTTCATAAATTACTCAACACTTCTTTATGGGGGGCCCTTCATTCAATGGATGTCTTCTATTAGCATTATGATTTTAAATTGGTTGCTTATTCCTGCAAGTGGGCCTCCAGCTCATCTCTGAACCCCTCCTGTCTCTGCCATTTCTTGTCCTGCAACTCTTTTCTTCCCCAGGCTTCTGCTGGTTAATCTCTCAATTCCTCTACCAGGTTCTGTGTCTTTTTTCCCCTACATTATATTCTGTTTTTTCTCCCCCTTTCTCATATTCATCCTTTCTCTGCAAAAGCAAAAACAAAAAACAGTAACTTGGATTTTTTTCTATGTAATAATTTTCAGATGTAGCTCTCTGAATTCCCTTGGAGGAGATTCTATTCTGAGGGTCAGGAATCTACACTTTTCCACATAGACATACCACCTGCCCAGTTATAGGGGGACTTGTACTTAGAAGAGCCTTGTGCTTGGCTTAATGCTCTGCCGTTGCCATCTTGAAATGCTTGTATGTGTTTTGTTTTTTTGTTAAACAAGAGCCATACAGTGTCACTCTGCCCTGGACCCCACAAGCTATGTAGTGCATGCTGCACTAGGGAAATATGTTCAAAGGACCAGAACTTGTGCAGTTCACTAGGGAGAAAAATGAAACAATCAGGCCATTTCTGATCTCACTGGGGTGGAAGCTCAGGTAGGAGGTTAGAGAAGGGAGGAGAGTGGAATCATTCTTCACCAGTGCCCCTTTTTTTCCCCCTGAGAATCTCCTATAATTGCAGGGCTAGGGTCTGAGGGGATGGTGGTACTCCTCTTGTAAATCAATCATGGAACTATTCAAATGATCATCATCAATTCTGATCTATACTTGAGAAATCCCTTCCAAATTCCAGAAAGAGAATCTTACTTTTAAAAATAGATTGATTCCAAAGCCAAGCCATGAAATTTACACACTACCTATTTCATCTAAACAGGTAATCCAACATAAAAGACAGACCACTTTATCCCCAAAACACCATGAGCAAAAACTTCTCCTATAGAAATCAGAAGTGGCAGTAAGGGATTTTTATGCATGTTGGCTGTAAGGAGATGTGAGTTTCTGGAAAGAAATCCTGTGAGAATAATCTGGTGATGCAGGTCTGTTAAAGCGTTGCTAGGATGTTGCCCAGGCAAAACTTGGGGGTAAACATAAAGATTCATATGTGAAACAAACAACAAAAAAATGTGAGATAATTGCAAACTGCCCTGGAAAAAAAATTGTCCCTGTTGTTTTAAATAGAAAGAACTTTGTAATGATCTGTACAATAGAGACACAGAGTTGAGACTGCAAATTCATGCCTTTCTGTTTGCTTGGTGTTCATTATTTGCTGGTTTTCAATGAATGTAAAAGAATAATAAGAATCCATTAGATAAACCATCTTAAACAGATTAGATCCCATTATAATTCATGAAATTTCAAACAATACCATTTGAAGACCCTTTCTTCCTTCTTTTATTTATTTATTTATTTATTTATTTATTTATTTATTTATTTTTTTAATATATATTTTTATTGTTATTTATGTCTTTTACATTTTGCATTCCCCTTGGGTAGCCCACCACCAATTCACCCGTGATCCATCTCCATGGTCCCTTGTGTTCTTTTCTATTCCATTTTGTGCCCTTTCCCTTCCCTCTCTCCGGCTCCTTCCTCCCCCTCCCCCCCTCCCCCCCCACTGATTGTCTCTCTCCCACCCGGCCTCCCTATAGT